>RJVU01057857.1:4922545-4958182 GCA_003731715.1 Anabarilius grahami | reverse complement strand
CATTGTTTTGCTCCCTAAATTCACTTTTGAAAAAATAACTGATTTTAGTTTTTAGTAGTGTTTATACACAAAATGTAGAATTTATCAGTTATCAACCGTAACATGAAAAAAAATAAAAAAATAAAAAAATAAATGTATTAGTATCAACCAGAATTTAAATATTTGCACATCCCTATTAATTATGCATTAGAATTGACATTTCACACATCTTGGGGTAGTCGTGGCCTAATAGGGGTAGTCGTGGCCTAATGGATAGAGAGTCGGACTTGTAACCCAAAGGTCATGGGTTCGAGTCTCAGGTCCGGCAGGGATTGTCGGTGAGGGGAGTGAATGTCCAGCGCTCTCCCCACCCTCAATACCACGACTGAGGTGAGACCCTTGAGCAAGGCACCGTACCCCCAACTGCTCCCCGGGCGCCGCAGCAATGGCTGCCCACTGCTCCGGGTGTGTGTTCACGGTGTGTGTGTGCACTTGGATGGGTTAAATGCAGAGCACAAATTCCGAGTATGGGTTACCATACTTGGCCACATGTCACTTCACTTTCACTCACTTTCACTTGGATGGAATATTTTATTTTATTTTTATTTATTTTTTTCACTAAGCTGCAGAGCATTATAAGATTGCCTTTTAGGCAACATAAATATGAGTCCTGTCTTTTAGAACAGATCTCCCCCTATAACAACATTTACCCTCCTTACAGAGTCTGAAGCAAAGCACGCTGAGAACTAGAAATCTGCTGTAACTGATTCAGTTTGAGTTCTGCTTAATATAATCAGTTATTGAGTTCACATAACATTTTTCTATTAAGTGCAATGAACTTTCAGTAATATTTGAGTGAAATTAACTAATTTCGTTTACTAAATTTAAATGATAGGTTTTACAGTGAGGTTTGGCAATGGGAGAACACTTAACATCCTGAAGTCCTAGGAAGTTCAATATGTTTAGGAACATATTGAGCCAATAAAAAAAACCTGAGAGTAGTTACTCTATTTTCTACAATCATAAATTTTTTCACCGTACGGTTATGTTTGTGCCTTAATGAGAAAGAATTGAATATAAAATCCATCTCTTAATTCTTGAAGAGAATGCTGTTTATTCCCTTACATAGTCCTTGGCCAAATGTCTGACATATGTTTTCAATAGATCTGAATGAGGGAGAACTGTCTTAAAGATATTTTTGCTGCGTGACAATGTTATGATCCAAAGAGTTTTCCAGCTCTGATGAGGTGTTTAGGATCTCTGTATAATGAGTTTAGGGTGTTTTGCGGCCATCTAAAGCCCCTTTATTAAACACACCTATAATTTCAGTTACAGCTAAGTAATGAGCTCCTATAAAACATGAATGGCCATCATGCAACTTTATATTGACTTTCAGATTTACACCTCGGCTCTCCTCAGATCAGGTGCCAAAATATAATGGATGGAAAGTTGCGTGTAAAAAAAAAAAGGTCAGTATGATATTGATTCGTATTAGTCATTTGATGTAACTCCCATACATCTGCTTTGGATATCCTTGGTCTTCTACAGCCCTGATTAATAACTTGTAATGGCTTTCAATCTGTCTGTGGGAGACCACTGCCTTAAATTGACTCCTACAGGCCTGTAGGTTTGTATAGAAGCTGCCAAGGGCTGTTTTTGGGCCTCTCTTTGTGAGGACTGCTTTTGTTTCCTTTGTCGGAGAGAGATGATATGATATGATTTCTCTCAAGAGGTTGCGGTGGGCCTCCCAGGACTGCTTTGGCACAGGAGCATGAATATCCATTAGTCTGGAGATGGAGATTAATGGAGGAAGACAGAGGAAGAGCCAGACCGTTCCAGCCATTCTTCACCGTCTATCAGAGCAAGAGAGAAAAGAACACAGAGATGGGATCGGATTCTTCCATGAGGCAGTCAGAGTCCTGTTTATCACCGAGTCTGGAACGCACCCCCTCTCTCTCTTTTTCTTTCCTCGGAGCAGGGTAGATTAAAACACCAGGACAGACTTAACTTCCCTGACAGTTTCAACTGCTGAACTCGGGCTTGGCATCCCGAACTGCTCTGAGATGGCTTCTCTGTCTTCAGTGTCATTATCTCCATATGAGATGGCACTGCAGTCGTTGAATAATTCTGTTTGTGTTGAATTTGAGGATGTGCCATCAACACCATTGTTTTTTTTTTCTTTGTCTTTCTTTTTTTCCTCTTATACTTGGCTGTTTGATGTAGTGGAATGAGTCTCTGAAGGCACAGCTGAAATGTGGAGAAAGGTTTCAACATGACGCTGTCGAGATGGCGTTGTGTTTATTTTAATATCATTTAACATATTTGTTTGTACTTTGGAGCAATCGTTGGAATATGAAAGCGAGAGATCATTTCTTTTTAATGATTCAAGTTAATAAGGCATGTTAATATCAAATGGTAGCTGTGCTCCTTGGGTTGCTCATAGAAAAATGCTCTCAAAAGCCTGCTGTCATGTTTATGAATTAAAATGGCCTTTTCTAACCCTACTCTCAATCTCTAATCTGATTGGCTGGTTCTGCTCAACTTCCGTGAGTGAAGGCACTCATAATTGTATCATTCCGTCTGGATACTAAGAAGAACTAGTCACTGGATTTGCCAGGTTTTCTCTCTAACTTTCTCTCTCTCTTTCTCTCTCTCTCTCTCTCTCTCTCTCTCTCTCTCTCTCTCTCTCTCTCTCTCTCTCTCTGTGTGTGTGTGTGCGCGTACGTGTGTGTGTGTGTGTGTGTGTGTGCTTTTTTTTGTGATTTATGAGGACACAAATGTGTATAATGACATGGGTATGACATAGGTATTACAAAAAGAGGTGACTTATGAGGACATTACCCCATGTCCCCACTTTTCAAAAGGCTTATAAATCATACAGAATGAGTTTTTGTGAGAAAGTAAAAGTGTGCACAGTTTCCTGTGATGGGTAGGTTTAGGGGTAGGGGTAGTGTAGGGGGATAGAAAATACAGTTTGTACAGTATAAAAACCATTACGCCTATGGAATGTCCCCACAATTCACAAAAACGAACATGTGTGTGTGTGTTAACATGAACCCAAAAAACCTTTGAGCAGCAAATCAGCATATTAGAATTATTTCTGAAGGATCATGTGACACTGAAGATGGAGTAATGGCTGCTGAAAATTCAGCTTTGCATCACAGTAATAAATGACATTCTTAAATATATTAAAATAGAAAAAATATATATATTTTATACTATTTTACAATACTGTTTTATTTTTTATCAAATAAATGACAGATAAATACACTGTAAAAAAAAATTGTTGGTTTAACTTAAAGTAAGTTACCTGGTTGCATTAAGTTTTAAGTTCACTGAAATTAAAATTTTCAGTTAATACAATATAGGCGATTGGTTTAATCAACAGAAACTCAAAATATTATGAATTATATTATCATAAAATATTATAAAAATCATAAAAAAATATTTTTTTTACAGTGTAAGAGACTTTTGAAACTTTGTATGTCTTCAAATAGGTTTCAAAACAGGCTTTTCCCTCCAAAATTCCATGATATTCTCAAGTACCATGTGCAATGTTTCTCATATCACTGTACTACAGTATCACCACATTTATTTTCAAACGATCAAACATTTTTTTGCATTGTTTAAAGGTGCGATTCAGCATCTCAGTAACTCTCTGATTTCTGTCTGAAAAACATATGGTTTTTCCAACCCAAATCCTTTAGCACTAGCCCACCAGCATTTTATTTACTGCTAAAACCGCTGTCATCACTTTACTGTCTTTAATCAGTACTGCTTTGCTTCATAAAATTACAGCACCGTGATGTAGCAGCCGCTCCTGGATGATCTATTAATACATACACAAAAGAAACACGTTAAGTGATACCTCAGGACGGAG
Source organism: Anabarilius grahami (assembly GCA_003731715.1). NCBI lineage: Eukaryota > Metazoa > Chordata > Actinopteri > Cypriniformes > Xenocyprididae > Anabarilius > Anabarilius grahami. The sequence goes on along the minus strand of RJVU01057857.1, from coordinate 4,954,323 downwards.
AATGTGTCAGCATGATGGACAAGGACATGAATTCAAGCCAGCCTGCCCAGCCCACTCACAATAACATACTTGTGGTAGTTGGGGCTTTGGTCTGCTTCCCAGTCATGCTGGACCATCTCAGGAGCCTGACAGCAAATTTATCATACAAATGGATACCCCATGCCTGTGTTCTAATCAGCTTTAAAAGTGATTGCTAATGCAGTCTAAGCATTATTCATATTTGTGCGTGATTTGTGATTTGAGTTTGGGACATCTGAGATGCAGGATAGTATTTCCTGTGTGCTTTTAGTCCTGCCAAGAGTTTAGAGCAGGTTAGCGTGGCTTTCACAGTCTCGAACCACAGGACTTTATCATTGTAATTTATGAGGGAAGAGGCAGGCCATATGGTTTAGATATTTTTGCGGCGGGATCGATGCGGGGTCCTCGAATTTCCCTTCTCTTGCTTAGGTTGATATGGATGGCTGTGTTCATGTCAGGGGGTTCCTCAACCCTCTCAGATGCTGAGACACAGAGTCCTGGCAGATGTTGAGCAACTTGTCTTTCTGATGGCGAAACTGATCTGTGCACAATGAGCTCTGATTGCATTATAATGATCATGTGACGGGCCAATGGAAAAGTTTATGAAGACAAATGCTGCTTGCAGGAAGAGAAAAACACACCGAAGATTTATAATTCAAAACCGTGGAAGATACATGCTGGAACTATTTATTATTCATTATTATTCATAGTGAGGCCTTTTTTGGCAGCATTTGCTTTTGTTAGTGTGATTCAATATACAATCAATTTACAAATGATAGCAATTAATTTGGTGACAGCTTCCATTTATTCTCTTTTAATTATGTATCATGTGTTTTTCAGGATTATTAATCATCAGTGATAGATGAAAACATGTTATGAAAGCTGTCTGTCCATGCCTCTGCACAAATGGTGAAAATAAATGTTCTAAAATGCCATTCATACATACAGTTATACTACTGCTATGATAAGCATGAGAATGTAAAAAAATTATTTTGATATGTTTGGGGGACATAAAGTCAAACATGCCAGGCCGATACAACTGTTCTGAAAACATAATAAAGAAAATGTCAATATCATTTATTCCAGTAATGGCAAAGCCGTTTGACTGTTTACCAGCCACAGAATTTGCCTTTGAGTGCTGCGCGTTCTCCGTGGGCGTGGCCGCATTAGCGGATAATGAGATGACTCGCGAACGACTGACAAACCCTTTTCAAACAGATTACATAAACAGAGAATATTTGTTTTCAATTTGACTTACATTATTTAAAAGTTATTTAAATGTCATTTCAACGTTTCTTTAGATATATGTCTCATGTTTGTGTGATTAGTATTCATGCAGTTCATTTTCTGAGGACTACTAACTACTAACACAATTCAACCAGGCCTTGCCGCTTGTTTTTTAGTTTTTTGGCATATGCCTTGGGCAGGAATTATTTGAATGAGGAATATTGTGATGTGTACGTTCCTGGTAGAAAACTACAAACTACAAACTAAAGTGCTTACTGATGTAGAGATTACTCCTTTTGGAGTGGACTTTGTGCTTTGTAACTTTGCAGACCTTTTGCTCAAACAGCAACATTAGACACTAAAGAAAGTTGAAAATGTAAAAAGCAAAATAGATCCCCTTTAAAATAAACAAGTCTCTTACAATATAATATAATTGAGCTTTGCCATAGCAAAACCAATCCTTACCAACCCCAAACATTTGAACAGTAGTGTATATTTGTTTTTACTTTTGACTTGATTACACCACGTGACATTTTTAGAGACATTAAACTTTTCTTGAAAATGATACAAGAGCTCCTTTATTGAGGAAACTCTGTCATTGACCCGTTAGCATACAGAACAAAGCACAGTGATGATTTAATAAGCAATTTGAGACAATGACTGACACACAGTAACCTGTGACCCCCGTGCCCCTCTTCGATCCACACGTATTCTTGGGATGAATTCATTGTGGTGGAAGGGACTGAACTCATGTGTCAGTTAGCGCAAGCTCCATTGGACTGTTGTCAAAACTGTGTTCTTGCTCCCTGGTGAATTTACTGATTTGTTGTCAACTGTACCTCAGCACACCATCACGAGACACCCTCACCCACGTCTGATGTCTGAACACGGACTATTACGAGAGGATCAGCATAGCTCAAGTTAATGACCTAGCACATCGTTTATTCCATGTGAATGCTGGGAAACGGACAGTTAGCGTTCACTGCCATGCAGCAGCCTCAGTGAGGGCGGATCATCTCTGTCAGAGACTCCAAGTACAAATTGATGAGAATTTGACATTTACTGTGGTTGATGGCTCGCTCGAAAGTGGAGCAGGACTTTTGGCCAAATTTGAGCAGGCACTTGAACTTAATGTCATAATTTATCAAAGTCAGTTGAGGTCAGGTACTTTGAGCCGTGCTGTTCACTCCTTCAGCATATTTAACATTTCAGCTCGAATAATTGTAGGGTCAGTCAAAATGCTTCTGAAAATAAACAGATAACTAGGTCAAACAAGGCCTCGCATCTCAGGCAACTTTTTAATCTGTCAAAATGATTTGCCCATGAAGTCGAATGAAAGAGAGCAGGTTTCTCCGTCATATTAATGTAAGCGGACACATTGTTTTATTGTCATAATTTGATTGGGTGATCATTTCTGACATGTTGTGTCGCTGTAAGACTGTTGAGTTGACTGAGTCATAGAGGTCAGACGCTGAAATGAATTCCAGATTGCTGTCATTTGAATGAGTACTTTAGTAATTTCCCTAAGAAATCATGCCTCTTCAATTCTGCTACTGGTTTAACCACTCAACTTCAGGTCACCTAGCCAATGCAAGATGTCAGGATCAAGTTCTGCTGCTGTCGTACTCAGTTTGATGGATTCTCTGATCTCCCAAAGTCATTTAGTGGACTGTTTCTTAGTGAATAAAATGGATTTGCACAAAGGATTTGGCTGTTTCGTGTTCTGTTGTAAACCTCACTGTAGCTTTTGCTAATGTGCTGCATTACACAATATCTGTTTCAGATTTAGTTATTTTGTTTCTAACCAGCTCACTGTTGTGAATTTGGAATATAACTGCAGAGAGATGTTTTTAATTAAGAGCTTGGCCTTGACGTGGACAACTGAAACTATTTGTAGTGCAAAATATATTTATAAAGTTGTGTTATGCTCCTCTTTTCTCATAAGTTTGCATACTCCTTGCAGAATCTGTACTGTATTTTATTTAAATTTTTACATATTATTTAAGATTTAATCTCTTTTATTTAAAATGCTAAATATGCTTAATAACTTGCATATTCTGCAAGGACTAAGTAGACTTATAAGAAAACCGAGGCTGGTTTTATTTGATCAAAGTAATGTGAAATATTCTAATTTATATTACAATTTAAAATGACTGTTTTGTAATTCATTATATATAAAACTGTAATTTATTTCTGTGATGGTAAAGCTGCATTTTCAGCATCATTACTTTGTCGTCAATATCACATGATCCTTCAGAAATCATTTTAATATGTTTATTTGGTGCTCAAGAAACATTTCTTATTATTATCAATGTTGAAATCTGTTGTGCTGCTCAATATTTTTTGATCAATAGAATGTTCAAAAGAAGACCAATTATTTGAAATTGAGTTATAACAATGCAAAAATGTTTTTTTGCTAAATAAAAGTAATAATTTCTTACTGACCCCAAACTTTTGAATGGTAGTGTATGAGATACTACACTCTAAAAAAAAAATGCTGGGTTGGGTTGTTTTAACCCAGCAAATGGGTTATTTTAACCCTATGATTGGGTTGAATGTTTGCCCAGCCTGCTGGGTAGTTGTAAACTCAACTATTGTTTAAAAATTACTGTATTGCTTGTTAAAAATGAATCCAAAGTATGTTGGAAATGAACATTTATTAATATGTTTAATAAATGAACATTTATTAATAAGTTTAATGAATAATAATTAAACAATAAACATTGATTAAACTGCTTATTAATAAATGTTCACATTTTGATTATTATTGTTGCCTCTAGTAATTACGTGTCTGATTTTTAATTTCCAACCTATTTTGGGTTCATTTTAAGCCAGCCATATAGTAATTTTTAAACAATAGTTGGGTAAAAAAAAAAAAAAAAAAAAACTGCCCAGCACATTAGGGAAACATTTAACTGGGTTAAAACAACCCAGTTGCTGGGTTTGTCCATTTACAACCCAACTTGGGTTGTTTTTAAAGGATTAGTTCACTTTCAAAAAATTATTTCCTGATAATTTACTCACCCCCATGTCATCCAAGATGTTCATGTCTTTCTTTCTTCATTTGAAAAAAAATTAAGGTTTTTCGAAAAAAATTGTAAATGTAGATGCTTTATATAAACAAATGATCGCCTTGCATGTGCTTCCGCCAAAACCGCACTTCCGTATTCCTACGCCTTCCCTATTCTACTTACTGAACAAACGCAGCGCCAGTTCCATTTTTTCCCGTAAGTAGAATAGGGAAAGCATAGGACATACAGCGTAAGCTTTTTGAAAAATACGGAAGTGCGGTTTTGGCGGAAGCACGTGAAAGCCGATCATTTGTTTATATAAAGCACATACATTGACATTTTTTTTCAAAATGACCGATCGTTTCGGTAGATAAGACCCTTATTCCTCGTCTGGTATTGTTTAAAGCCCTTTGAAGCTGCACTGAAACTGTCATTTTGACCTTCAACCGTTTGGAGGCCATTGAAGTCCACTATAAGGAGAATAATCCTGGAATGTTTTCATCAAAAACCTTAATTTCTTTTCGACTGAAGAATGAAGGACATGGACATCTTGGATGACATGGGGGTGAGTAAATTATCAGGAAAAACAAATCCTTTAACCCAGCATTTTGTACTATATTAATAATATTAATATCATTAATGTCAGTATTATAAATATCAAAATATAATTTGTTGATGTATTTCATTTATTTTACTTTATTTTGAACTACCCCAAAGAAGCTGCAGAATATAATATTTACACAATATCCATTTCCACAAATCAAAATAATAACTTAATTTACACAAGTGAACAGTTCACATGCCTTTGGTTCTGTATATTGTGTGCTTCCACTGGCTGCTTGCAGTCTTTTTTGATAGTTGTGTATGATAAACGTCTTGTAGATTCTGCAAAGGCTGTGTAAACTTCTGAACAGAAGTGTATATGTGTGTCTCTTAGAGCTCAGATCTTCACAAATACTCTTAAAATACGCCTCTGCACTTGACACCATTAAGCCTCTGTTAACCAGCCTCCCCTGAGAGCAGCTTGAAATTGTACCACCTCCAGCAAACTAGTTTACCATTCAGCATCGCCTGAGATACAAGCGTAACACGGTTTGTTCTCAGGAAGCAAGAAGCAAATAAAAGACAAAAATGGCATGAAATAAAACACATCGGAATGAACACACATGTCCTGAAGTGCAATTCCTCCCTCAGCGAGGAAGCGAGCAAAGGCGTGTTCATATCCAGTGACCCGGCTGCCCCGTTCATGTTGTGACTCAGGGCGATACTTTGTGTTTATGCCTTAAAGTAGCCATAGCTTTTCCCCTAGAAAACTGGAAGTGCTACTCTCAGGATATTAAATCTAGTCCTGTAAAAGTAGCGGCTGGAGGACAATCAGAAATATCACCTCGGTTTTCACATACAGTCCTGTTTATCTGAATACGGTGTAATATATGGTGATGATGACCAGTGCAGAGGCTTGGCTGATATTAAGATAACCTTGGGGATAGGAAAGGGGGGCTGGAGAGCCACAAGCTCGGCTTCCAGAATCACTAACTAACAGTGACATTTGGGCAGTGCAACTGTTCAAGTCACTGCGCAAATCAGAACTGATATTTGCTGAACTTTAAGCTCTATTCAAGGTAGGGTTTTTTTTTTTGGTCCAACATGAGCACAGCGCAGCTAATAAAAATTATTATGCTCCAATATCCCATGCGACGGGCAATCCCTTCTTTATCTAGCAGGATTTTTATGCCTTTGCGATATAGATATATGAATGAATGAGAGAGATTATGGTGCTGGACGTATATTGGATGATATCTGACTTCATTAGTTCTGATGCCCTTAAAAGGACATCCTGGCTTTCTTATATTTGGACAGCCGCCCCCTGTCCTTCCCTTCCTCTGCCCAGACTCACTCATGCAGCCAAGCACATAATGCGCTTGGAGCCCGGTAACATGTACGATTATAATTAGCTTTGTCAGGTCCTAGCCCCTACAACCCCCATGCAGATAATATGATAATACGTCTTCATAACCGACTGACCTTACATGCTCAATATTTCTCCCCTTATGAAGATTACATGTCAATAAAGTAATTGAGTCTCGGGCTGTGTGGCAAGTGAAGATTTAGGTTATTGGACTTTTCGGGGGCAGTGATGTATGACCGTTATTATTCCACCTGTCAGGGGATGTGCAGGGTGCTGATGACGGTCCGAGGATGTCGAGGAGAGAGAATGAAACCAAGGGGAGACGTCCTCCTCGGCTTGAGTGTTATGTCGTTAATCACTCCCTCATCTTCTCCGCTCCGTTCCTCCTGCATCTGCAAACTGTATGTGTCTTATTAATTAGGAAGAGGAGACTTACAGTAAAGCCATCCATTAAAAGGGGCCGAGAGGGCCTCGACAATCGTGTCTCATCATCACTGGCCTGCCTTCATATATCCAAACCTCATGAGATCATCCATTATAATTCCCCAGGATATTATTTTCTCTTTCTTCTCAAGTGTAAGGTCTCTGTCTGTAGGCCCCTGTCAGACGGTAGCGCTTTTGTAATTGCGACTCAAAGCCTTGCGTTGGATTTAGCCTCTGCTGTCAGTTTAATACTATTAGAGTCATTGCAATCCCTATCATTACATTCATGGGCTTCATTACTCATTTTTCAATTTTGGGTTTCAAAGCAGACTTTAGCTGTTGTGCAGTACTGTGAGGTCATTGAAATCCGCCTGAAATTCATCAGAACACTGGAAGAGTTTGGCTGTTTGTTGATATATACATCCGCTTTCTTTAAATGTTAGAATTTAACTTTGTTTTATTTGCTCTCGAGTGCTTTACCTCTGTAGGCACATGGTTTTATTAAATATATAAAAACACATGATGTGTTACCTATTTATGTCATACACTTCAATTGATTCATTTAAAACATGTAAATTCACATTCTGTTTCAGAGTCATATCAGTACCATATCGGTTATTGGCTACTATTAGAGATTGTTTTTAATTTATTGGTATCAGATTATCAATTTTTCATACATTATAATGTTCTGATGCCTACAGTAAATTCAATGTCTGAATACTTGATTCTGGTTGACTGGAGGGTGTACATTAAAACTACTGAATCCACTGGTAGTTCCAGTCAGTTAAGTTCCCATTCTGAATTAATGCACTGCCTTCATTTGAGCACTCGCACAAACAGATACAAACACAAACTGTATCTGTTTGGCAAGGGACTTTTATCAATAAAGTAGCTTCACTATTGAAATACTTCTCAGCAATGAGGTGGTAGCATCGCTGTTTTTTTAAAAGTAATTACCATTTGGTGGTTTTTCACCTTCACAATGTGCATTCAAATCATTCAGTGCATACTTAAGGTGCGAAATTTGCAATTTAGCAATTTATGAAACACCGCTCACACAAAGGTTACTTTCAAACCAAGCAGCTTTCTGCTTGGTTTGTTTTATTTAATGCAGCAAATTTGCGTGACCAACTTTAACCCGATGTTAAATCTACGTGTGAAATTTTTTGAGGATACTTCGATCGCACAGGTTCCTAATTACTGGCTTTCGAAAGTGAAATTTCACCTAGTAATGTAAATGTGACCGCACCTTAAGATATGAATTATCCTTCACTGGTAACTTTTGAAAATTGTATACAACATTAGTATCTGCTATTTATTGGTCAATAATTATTGTCTTAAAGGATTAGTTCACTTCAGAATTAAAATTTCCTGATAATTTACTCACCCCCATGTCATCCAAGATCTCCCTCTACAGTCAAAAATAAATTAAGGTTTTTGAGGAAAACATTCCAGGATTTTTCTCCAATATAGTGGACTTCACTGGGGTACAATGGGTTGAAGGTCCAAATTGCAGTTTAAATGCAGCTTCAAAGGGCTCTACACGATCCCAGATGAGGAATAAGGGTCTTATCTAGTAAAACAATCAGTTATTTTCTAGAAAAAAATACAAATTTATATACTTTTTATTGATAAATGCTCATCTTGCACTGCTCTGCAATGTGCCATGCATTACGTAACCATGTTGGAAGGTCACGCGTGATGTAGGCGAAAGTACCGATTCAGTGTCTACAAAGTGAACGTGCAAAGGCTAAGTCAAACACCCTTTACAAAAAAAAAAGGTAAAACAATGTCAGATGATTTTGAAGTTGGAGGAGAAAATGAGATGGAGTTTTTCGTCCTACCACGGTTCACTTTCCAACGTGATTATGTAATGCATGGCACATCGCAGAGCAGTGCAAGATGAGCATTTGTGGTTAAAAAGTATATACATTTATATTCTTTTTTTGAAAATGACCATTTGTTTCACTAGATAAGAGCCTTATTCCTTGGCTGGGATCGTGTAGAGCCCTTTGTAGCTGCATTGAAACTGAAATTTGGACCTTCAACCAGTTGATCCCCAGTAAAGTCCACTATATGGAGAAAAATCCCGGAATGTTTTCCTCAAAAACCTTAAGTTCTTTTCAACTGAAGAAAGAAAGACACAAACATCTTGGATGACATGGGGGTGAGTAAATTATCAGGAAATTTGAATTCTGAAGTGAACTAATCCTTTAATGCTTTTGGCACAAATTTTAATCTGACATCTTTATTGTAGTATGGTGTCAATTTTTGTTTCAAGGAGATCTGATCTTGATCTTTTTACTGTAATAATAACTTTAGAAATGGTCTTTCGTCAGAAACTATCATAGTCATTGTTTTGTAAAGTGGATAGTTGCATTAACATTACATTAGAATAACCATTTCATGCAAAAGTGTATTTCTCAAGAATGTCAGAAGCAAATTGCAGTGCAATCTGCCACGCTGAAGATCATCTGGCAGTTGGATCCTCAGAAAGGGGCGGGAGGGCGGCACACAGTGTTAAAGGATATTTTACCGTGTCCGCTCGTATTAAGGTGGGAGATTGATCCTCTCCAGTCAGATGAAGCTCCGGTCTGACTGATGCCCCTCACCGTCATAGTGACACCAGGCTCCGGGACGCGAGCTGTGGGGCGAGAGGGGCACACCCAGCAGCCACCCAGAGCACGGGCCAGCAGCAGCCCTTGTTCTTTTCCCTTCATGCCCCCTCTCCCCACTCTCTGTCAGGATGTCATGACAAATCACTGTACAACAGCGGGCTCCGCAGCCTCAGGTACCAGACCAACAGGCCTCAGACGCCATGCTGAAATGAATATAATAATGGGCTTCGAAAAATAGCACAAGGCTCTCAAACACAGGAAGAGAAGTGAGGCTGTGTGTGTGTGTGTGCTCTCTGCAGGGGGGAGTGGCGAGCAGACACATGTCCCACGGTGAGGCAGGTGCAGCTCGTCTCTTATGTGGTTGAGGTGGCAACAGGGGCTGTCAGATTGGTATTGATATGTGTCACTCCGGGGAGTGTCAGGCGCTTTATTTAAGACAGCAAGAAGGCCATGTGTCTGTGTGGTAATTGACGGTTGGCTTCGGGAAAGATCAGGCTGTTTGTTGACCTGGCAGAGCAGCTGATGGGAGAGCGAGCATGGTGTATTGCTTTCATCCAAAATGGTTGTTTTCCCCTGTGCTGTAGGTTTTATAAAGTGAGTTAGTTTGATGGGCATATAGGCAGTGTAATTCCACATATAAAACATCACAAAAACATGCAAAATTGTGAGTGTAACTAAAGCCCAATTTTTACTACCATTTCAATTCTTTAGAAATAAAGAGTTCAACGCTATACAGTTGTACATATTTAAAAAACATGTTTATTATTAAATGTTGATGTTAGGATACGATTTGTTTGTTGTCTCTCTCTTTGAGTGAAATGAACACTGTGATATGTTGACATGTCCATTCATTTCCATGGATTGGTGGCCGTATTATGTTTGACATTAATTCCAAATGGCATTCAGCAAGGAACCGCACTGCTTACTCATGCATGAGGTCTGTCACATCCTTCATCATTACATTTAGCATCAACACACAACCACGTGACCCATCCGTCCAACTGCCCACTAAAATTTGTAATGTACTAAACCTATATCCTGAAGTCAGAGATTTCTGTCATCAGTTGAGCTTACACTGATTCTTGAGACATGATACAGGAAAAACGGGTGACAGAAGTGAAAAAACAAACCTTTGGAGAAAAAAAGTTTATGTACAGAGAAAAATATTTTGGATAAAGTCTCTAATTAACTTATGTCATATGTTATGTCATCAGATATATAATAAATAATTAGTAAGTATAATATATTAAGTGTTAAACTGCAATTTAGAATACTCTAAGATGACTGTGCTTAAGCTTTTTTATTATTATTATTATTATTTTTTAAATCTGAGATTGTTGACAAAATGTAGAAAGTGTTGGGAAACTTCATTAAGGTAATTAAAGATTTTAAAATGTAGATATTTTGCTTAGAAATAGTTGTAATGATTGAAAAATACACAAGTTGTTTTTGTATTTTTCCCCTTAAATTTAAATATATATTTGAATATGTATGAAGTGTTGAGTTATTGTCTGTTTGAGTAGTGGTAGTGTAATAATTCTAATAGCAGATGAAGTGTGGCTGTGGGACGTGTTTCATCTCAAGAAACAATGTTATCTAAATATTACCAGACAATGTAGAGATTTAAGTCACAACCATTTAAAATATTACATTTGTTTTGAGTTTTGTAATGACGCCACATACAGTCATCAGTCACATTTTGACTTTGAACAGGTTTGTTTTGATAATGACCTTATAGTGTTTCTCACACTCTTTTTCTTCTGGTGTTTGTGGTGGATAATTAACATTTACCACGCACTGATTTAGACCCTCGTTAACTCGAGCCGACCTCCAATGTCAAAGCGATTAAAAAGTGCAGCGATCTTTCTGCGATGATTAATTTACCACCACATTGTTATTGAATCATGTCACTTGGATTCAATTTGAAATGAGCAACTTTCTCATCAGCCTTATTAATGGGACCATTACTGAAATCAGCAAACTTTTCACATTTTATTGAGGTCTGAATGACTTATCAGCTTTTCTTTTTAATTAGGAAGCGCATGCTAATGACGACTAAAGTCAGTCAGCCCCAGAAAATGTTCCTTCTGTAATACTTTATTCTTATCAAATCACGCTTAACGTCCTTGACACAAGTGGTTATTAAATCACAATGACTAATCAGGTCATTTGAAGATGCTGCAGTGGTTAATTAGTGTGTGTCATCTTTACGTTGTGACCCCCACACCCAGCGAGACCCTTTCACCGCTCAATACGATCAGCAGCACCACGCTGACATGTACTCGTACGAATCCGTCTTTTACAGTGGAAGCGGCAGAGCCATCCCTCGTGCTGACACAACCAGCAGGGGAAATTCAGACGCCGAATGGCTGTTAGCCGCGTGTAAGTCTCCTTATGATAGACCATGAGTTGTTCCAAAGAGATTAAGGCTTTGTAAACTGCTGGAGCACCCAACCTCAAATGACTTCCCCTTATCTCCAGAGCCCAGAGCCACTGTGTGCCTCGCGCACACTTGCTCTATGTAGAATAAATGTCATTGAAATTAATTTCACCAGACTTGAATTAGGCTGCTGCTATAATCTCTTTCTTCAGTCAAAATTTATGTCCTCCAGAATTCAATTTCCTCTTCAACTTCATAAGTTGGAGTACAAAGAATGATAGACCCTTATCAGGTGGGCTGTTTGAAGACTTCATTAATGAATACTGCCGCTTTCAATATATAATATTTGATTGTAGTAATCTCATGAGGGTCTCGTGCTTTTGCAGTGCTGTGTCCTCTTAAAAGTGAAAGTGTGGAGGTTAACACCATTGAATGGTCTGCCATTAAAACTGTATAATGGCTAATGTTTTTTTGCAGGGTGAAATGGAGTATGATCAACAGCTCTGGTTATATCAAAGACCTGTAGCACAGAATACTATGGGCAATTCAACAAAATATCAAGATTGTTTTGCTTGGTTGGAAAAAATCATGTGGCAAATCAAGCTGGTATTGATCAGAGCTTTTGAGGCATGAACTAGCTGCTTTCTCCTGACAGGCCCTCTAGCTAGAGCAAATCTCTCAACCTTTTCTCATTGGCAGACCTCATCCATGCTTGACTATCATGTTTAACTTTGTTGCTTTAGGTTGGACTGACTTAAAGAGCTGTATTCCAGGCAATTCATGAAAGTCCAAATCTGGTTTTGAAAAAAATACTCAGGTGAACCTATCAAGAAAAATTTCATTTTATATATATAATGTAATCTCTATAATTTCATATACATAATGTCATCTTCATTTTGTTTTGAACCAAAGTGTCAAAAAAAAGTCCTAAATTAAGCTTAAAGGGATAGTTCACCCAAAAATAAAAATTATCCCATGATTTACTCACCCTCAAGCCATCCTAGGTGTATATGACTATCTTCTTTCAAACAAACACAATCAGAGATATATTTAAATTCTTCCTTTGAATATTCTTCCAAACTTTATAATGGTAGTGAATGGGGGCCAAGATTTTGAAGCCAAAAAAAATGCATCCATCCATTATAAAAATAATCTATCTGCCGGAAGATAGGTATTTTCAGTTTGTAAAGTTTTAAATATGGATATTTTTCTTACAAAAAAAACCATCGCTTTGCTTTAGAAGGCTTTTATTAACCCATTGGAGCTATATGGATTCTTTTTTTATGATGGATGCAATTTTTTTGGGCTTCAAAATATTATAAAGTTTGGAAGAGCCAGGATATTTTAAAATATATCTATGATTGTGTTTGTCTCAAAGAAGATAATCATATACACCTAGGATGAAGGTGAGTAAATCATTGGATTGTTTTCATTTTGGGGTGAACTATCCCTTTAATTTGTCCTAAAAATGTCTGTCCTATTTTTTTATTTCAAAGGTGAATTATGACCAGGCCATTTTGACAAGCATTATGAGATTCACCCAAACAGCCAATGATATTCTGAGAACTGGGTACATATAAAAAAGATTTATTTATATTTTTTATGGGCTAATGGAAAAATTCACATTTTTGTGATGATATTTCACTTCACTTCATTAGCATGAGGCCCTCCGTCAGATCGGTTGATGTCATAGACTTGCTAGAAAGAAGGACAAAGAAACTCTCCCACCTCCAATATATCAACCTAACCTTCAGCCTCAAAACTCACAGACAAATGGTACAGTGGGATATATATAATATACTCAGTGTATACAGAGTTTTATGGTTTTACAACAGTTCCCAGCACTCTGTGGAAATGAACATGAAATAGATGGTTATCAGTGTTGGGAAGCTACTTTGAGGAAAAACAAGCTTGACTTATTTAAGTGAAAAACAGTAATGAACAGCAGGATTTAACTACATCTTTGGCTATAAAACTAAGACCTAGAATATGCCTTACAGACTCAAATAGTTATATGAATCTGGTTATTAACTGTCCAAACTAACTGATTCTCTATAGAATAAATAAATGAATCCAGACTTTCATGTTAAATAAAAAGGACAAATAAGGAGAGTGTGTTTATCACTTTAGCTCACTCTTCCGTAAAGCTGTGTGAGCAAACAATGTGACATTAAAAACAGCATTTAGTTGGAAAAAGTAGCTCATTACTAGAAAAGCTACTCTATTTTAAAACCGCTGAACTACTGTCACACTACTGAAAATGCTAGTTAGCTGCATTGCTATTTTTATTCAGTTACTCCAAAACACTGATTATTGTTGTGCTCGACTGCACATAATGGTGTGAATAGGTCATATACACAAATCAGACCATGTTTGATCACCATATAATGAACAGTTTGTTGTTGTTTTTAATTCAAAAACACATTCATATTAGATAACAAGATGTGCACAAAATACAGTATGATGATAAAGCATAGGAAAGTTTCCAATGGCTCAACAAATTAAATGAAAGTTTACAGCAATATTCCTGTTCTAAAATTAATATACTAGTAGTGTCTTTACAAGCCACTGTCATGGAGGAAGCATTAGTTTCATTAGGAATACTGGTTCAATTATGTGTTTTTGGCCTTGGTAGCATTTTTAGCTGCTTTCTCTTTCCCTAAGCCACCGGTCTTATTTGTATGCAGTGCAATTTTCAGTTCCCATTCCCAAGCCTGAGCTCGAGTGAAAAATGGCCTGCATTTTCTTGATAGCCCATGTGGATGTGGGGTATAAATGGCTAATGAATTACAGATGAACATTGACGCAAATTAATCTTCCTGATGTCCCTGGGTTATATGGCAACCATTTAAAAGTTTAATCAATACGCTAAAGTTGAAAACATGCAGGCGCTGCAGTTGTTTGGCTGTAATAAACATCAGTGGGGAATGGGGAGGCTTGAATCCAGTGCATGCATCATAATGACAGGTATTTATGTTTAATGGACTAAATATTTTTTATTGCATGAGAACAAATGTCAGTTTAACTCGGTAAGTTATGAATTTAGCTTCCCTCGGTTGCTCCCAACAGATGATTGACATTCTCAAAGACACACTCAAGACTTCTTTTTCTCTGTTGCTTTGAGTAGAAACTCCCACATTTTAGCAGATGCAGAGCGATGTTGCTTGAGGTTTTTTTCCAGAGTAAAGTACAGATGCTAAACTGTTTATTTCAAAGCTCAGTCGCATTTTCCCCCGAAGACAACAAGCCTCTTTCTTAACTTTTGATGCCTCTGATTCTTGACCCATTCTTCAGTGAGACGTCTCTGTGTCTCGAGTTTTTCTCATGTCTGCGCTGATGAAAACCAGCCTCATCTTTTCAGTGCCACACATCTGTGTCTGTGTGTGTGTGTGTGTCAGGAGTGGTCAGTAGTTTGTGGTTCATCGCAGGCTTTGGGCTTAAAGCCAGTCCACTTTAGCTGCATATGGCTCCATTTGAACTGCGGCCCAGTACACCATCACAACTTCAGTCTCCCTTTTGATTGAATAAGTGACATTATCCAGGCTACTAATTTAATATCCTCCAACATTCCCTTCTTTCTTTCTTTTCTCTGGACGTTGAGCGTCTCTCGCTCCGAGCGGAGGCAGGGGAACGCAGCTGCTCTTTGACAGTGCATGTGGATATTCATCTCTGCTGGTTGCTCATATTTATTATCTGTGTCTTTGACCTCTAAGTGAATGCAGTAACATGCAGAGTGTTGCCTTCAGGATGTCATTAAAACTGTCTTCTGGCAGGCCAGCAGTAGTTTCTTATTTTGCTTAACAGACGTGGCTGTAAAAATCATATAAAATATAGCTTCGACTTTATAGCAGTTGTCTCCAATAACAACTCTAAAGATCTGTTGACAAAATCAGTGAACTGTGACATTTAATGTCATGAATTATCATTAGCATAAGCACATTTCCCACACAAGTTTAAAAGACAAAGATGTTTAAAAGATAATTCAGATACTATTTACACGTCAAAAAGACTCTTGAGGCATCTTGCAGTTGTGGGGTGCGATACTTTTAAAAGTAACAATATAATAATCTCTCTTATTCAGTGCTATGCTTGGCTTGCAGCCATTTTTACATTGGAAGTACTATTTTTTGCTGTGGAAAAGTTTATTCCAGACAGTTTCCATGCAATGCAAAGGTGTTTCTTGACTTTTTAATGCAGCATAAGTGTATTTGCACAACAATTGCAGTTGACCGTTCGCACCCTTTAGTTACTGTTGCTACGTCTGACAATTGCAGTTGACCGTTCGCACCCTTTAGTTACTGTTGCTATGTCTGACAAGCCATGCTGCTCTCACGCCACACATCATGTTCTCACGCAGTGAAAAATACATCGTGGAGCAAAGAGGACACTGACAACGTGTCGATGACAAGACAGAGCAGGTTACTTTTGATATGAAACAAAGTCTGAATTTGTAATGAAATTTAAACTCTTTATAGTGTTGTAACAGATCGCTGTAGCGCTTCAGCTCAAGCGGGTTGTGAACCGATCATCTCTTCCAACTAGTTCATTTATAGCATCAAATAAACATGAATGAACATCAGAAGGAATGTTGTTTCAACCATGCAAAGACGTCAGTACTCACCATTTTAAAGTTCACCAACATTAATCTACTAACTCCCCTGACTGCTTTGTTGGACAAAACAGTGGATTCTGTGTTATGATTGGTTAGATCACCTGTCAATCAAACTCCTGGCAAAGGGTCAATTGCCCTGAATGTTTTGACCAAAGATTGTCTTAATAGTTTTATTTTTTTATTTTTTCTGTTCTCATGTCCAACAAAGAGAAAACAAGACACTCAGCGAAGTTTCTGGTGGCTGCACCAGTGATTTCCAGGACAGAACAAATCTACCGCTGAGGCACATATCCTGTTATTGTTTCAGCTACAAATAGCGAGCACAGCTGAATTCCACTGAAGCACTTGGATGCATTATAGTGTAAATTTGACAAGTAATGCATTACCTGAAAAAACATAACCTGATTACGCGTTAGCCCCAACAGCTGTAGGTCAGAGACGGTTGTTGTAAGACCAGATAATGAGGACTCCATCACAGGATGTTGCTGCAGACTGATAAAGGGACTCAGGCAGATATATTGAGGCTCATATAATAGCACAAGCTCATGGCTGCAGCTGCTCACAGCCATAACTCACCCTCTCGCACCCTCACGGATGTCCGTCCGGCTTCCCTTCAGGTATTATTTCAAGCTTGTAAGATAATAAGGAAAGTTTAATTGCATTGTTAATTGATTTTTTCCCCACAACATTATTACCCTGATTGATTGCAGGGCTGATGAGAGCATGGGATACAGGGAGAGCACAGGAAAATGCTCTGAGAAAGAGGGAGCAGAGAATAGATAACCTTGATGTTAAGAGCTACATCCTTCGGATATGTCTTTCCTTGACATATTGATGGCCCTTGAAAAGAGAGAAGCTGATTGTATGCATATCACTTCAGCGGCCAGTTGATGAATTTGTTTTTCCTTGTTTAGAGGAGCTCAACAGATTTTTTCCCAGTTCTCCAAGTAGTCTTTTTTACTCACACGCAGTTTCTGCCAATCTCATGTTAATCTTGAGTACCTATAGAGTAGTATTGCATCCTTCATATCTCCGAAAAGTCTTTAGTTTTATCATATTTATAAAATATACATATGCTGTACCGAGTCTTTCCGAAAACAGCCGCGCGCCAAGAGGCATGTTGTGTGGGCAGAATGTTTTTAGAAAGCCATGTCATGCGCGAGACACTGCAAAGGATGCAAGCTGGACGGTTTTGCACGTCAGACAAGACTAGTGTGTGTTTACATAGAAAAACAATGGAAAAGTAGCGCATTGGAATGGAGAAGCGTGTTCTGTGTGAACGGCCCTTAGGTTTACTATGAAATAATTCATTCTTTTCCCACTCTTTTTGTATTGTTGTTTTGAGTGGTTTACAATAAACAAACAGACACCTATAGTGGTCAGCTAAACAAATGTATTTAAACACACCATCCATCGCATGATCCCTTGATAAATTAACTATACGTTCATGTTGATTACTTTATGCACTTACGCGCCGATAGCCAACAACATGCAGTCTTTGATTTGAAGCAGTTTTACTCACCGCAGTTTCCAACTCATGACCGCGAACCTTAATCGCTGGGACCGCTCCATCTTTCATCTTTAGACGATCTGCAAAACCGGCGTCAAACTGGGCCTTGTTTATAAAAAAATCATCGCCGAAATGCAGGGAACAAACGAAGACACTTGCGCAACTCTGTTGTTGCCCCGGAAAAACAAACTCCATCCACTGTTCCCTTAACGCTGGGTTCTTTGGGAAGCTGAACAGGATTGTCTTGCCCTGACAACCAAAAACACACTTCTTTGGTGATTTTGTAGAGTTCTGTGGCCTGTGCAGCGCTGCCAACGACTTCAGTAAAGCCGAACGCGCGTTGATGGGCGTGCTCTTGCTCTCTCACTCTGATCGGCGTGTGCGCGCACGCCTTCCGGGAGAAGTGCTCTTACAAGGAGTTCCGACCATAATGACGTCACACAGGCACATACTCGAAAAAAAGAGTCCGATGTTTATGGGGATTTGGAAGAGTATTTTTGGCACAGAAAATCTCCGTCATACGTCAAACTCGTGTTTTGCAACCATGTTTGGCCATGTTTAGCATGAGAAACTCTTTAACAGTGTAAATAAGTCAGAATACATGAAATAGCATTATACACTGCAAACCCGAATAAGTTGGGCTAACTAAAAAAATGTGAGGTAATCAGTTACATCATTTTGTTTTAGTTATGATGTTCCCAATTTTAAGTAAGCAGAACTATCAAGTTTTGAGTTTGTAGTTCTCATATGTGTTAATTGCTCCTAACTTGAAGTACTGAGCTAACTCAGCACTTTGATAGCAATTAACATAAAATATTTAGTTAATTAACTTTTTTGTTTTGAGGTCTTCCAAATCAAATGAGTTATTTACTTCATTGTAAACCCTAAGACAATTCAGAAAATGCCAACTTGCTAATTTGCTAACATGTTAACAATAGCATGGTATAACACACTGAATGAGTGCAGCAACTTAAAACATGTAACTTACCTGCTCTCAAACCAATCCGCATGCACCACTTGTCACCATGATGGTAACTCTCCAAAAACCCACATTAACAAAAACTCTTCTAAATTAGCATAACAAAACATTAATCACTACTAAATCTCCCTTATCCATCAATTTTGCATTAAAAAAAACATTGTATAACACTTGTTGGGCAAAGCATGCTGGGAAATAGAAATCCCAGTCCAGTTTCAGTTAAACTTAAGTTAGTCTAAATTAAAAGAAAAGAGTTCATACAACTCAAAACAATAAAACAGTTCATTTTACTTAAAATATGTCAATGCTGTGAACTCAAAAGAAAAAGAAAGTTCTAAATACTCATAACAGTTAATTTAACTGAACTAATTTGTTAAATTTAAGTTTGTCCTACTCAAAACAATTAAGTATTTTGAGCATTAGGGTTTACAGTGCCAGTGTCATTTTTCCTCACTAAAAAAGTTTTACAGATAGAAAAATGAATTATATTTTTGGAAGTCTCCAGTCATATCAGTAACCTAATAAAGGCTGATTTATCCTTCGTGAAGTTGGTTGCCTTATGGGCGCCTCCATTTTAAGACTTTAAAAGTCTTTTGATTCATTCATTAGAGTTTGTGAGTCTTTTGATTGATAGATTCAAATTCATTAAAACTGTTTTAATGTCTTTTTGAGATTTGTGCACTGAACTACTGGTTTTGGTGCGTGTCTGCCTTAACAAGGTCCTTTTAAAAAGTCGTAAAATGTCTCAAATGGTATTTAAGATTCAAATGTCTTAAAAATTGTTTTAAGAGCTTAAATTTGGGCACAAAAAAACAGGAATCACGATATGCCATAATGTGATTTTTAAACTTCAAAAGGCGATTTAATTAAAATAAAATAAGTGCTGCACATTCAAAGTAAAAACAGGCTCACGGTTTCACAGCAGTTTGCAATCAATGAATACTGCATATTTATGCCTATTTAAGTGAATGCTTATGATCTACTTTTGATGAATTATGACAATGTTGTAGTATGTTGTAGATGAATGTTAGGGTGCATATTTTATCTCTGGAAGTAGTAAAGCTTATACATTTCAAAATAAGAGTCCCAGTGTATTTCAGTCTTGTTTATAGTGAAAATCTTTAAAATCATAAAATCTTTTTTTTTCCTGATTATTATCTGTATCTTAGTGACACAATTTATAGATTCTACTGGTATCAACACAATCTTTTTTCCCCTGTTTTAACACTTCATTATAGCATCAGCAAATTCCAGCAAAATTGATCAATTGATCAATGATATATTAGTACAGAAGCCAATTTCATTACATATATTTCAACAAATATAAGGCAAAAGACAGACATGTTTTTTTGTTTATTATCTTTGTATTGTTCACAACCAGAATATCATGTATTTTTTTCTGGCACTGTCAATTCAGAGGTGTCTCTGCAAAGGTGCAGGAAACACTCTAGAACTAGTTGTAGAGCTGGTAGTAAAACAAGCTTGTACAGTGTGTGAGTTTTATGCATTTTTCACATTGCTCATCCTGACAGTTTTTAAATGGCGGTGTGATAAATGTTGGCTATTATGATTTCACCGGAGTTTTGCCAGAGGAAGAAAAGCAAAGACAGCAGATTTCCAGGACGTCAGGTGCTCTCCTCACCGCCTGTGATAGCAGGTCATGGAGAGGCTGCGGAGGGCTCGTGTTGTTTGTAATAAGCTGTGAGTGTGCCGGTCCTATCTCCACCTCCATCTCCAACCTCCTCTCCTCACGAAACATCTAGGTATGACAGGATGGGAACAATGCTTTCAACATTACCCCTGCCAGAATATGCAGCATGGAAACATTAGCTTCCCAAAAACTTTTAATCTGTCACTGTAATGGCTGTATGTGAGTGTCTGGAATAAAGACGAGGCCAGGCCCTGACACAGTGTTTTTTTATATTAACTATCAGCTCATCAGCCGTCCCCACGCTAGACTCTGCTTTCCACTAACAGGTTATGTAAGAAATAGCTGCTTCTGCGTTTTACCTTTTCTCCTGCCTTTGTCTCTCGCTCCTCTTTTTTTTCTCATGTAATAAGCGTAGTGTCCAGCTGTGGAAGCTGGCTGCCGTGTGCAAAATTTGCAGTGGGCTGCACTATATCACGCATCACCCTAGCTGCCAGTTTACGCTAAACATGCTTCCCTGGCCCTGGCAGGCCTATGTGTGTTTTTCTTTCTCTGTTTCTCTCTGCTCCCCAAAGAGGTTGTTTAAAGAAGTCAGTCTGCAGGGGGGACAGGATGGACATCTCCCAGACCTGCTCCATTTGCTGACCGCTGCTTTTAGCTCTTGAGCATGTGAGGAAGCAGTCAGGCTGCAATATTACAGCTTCAGTTGTCACCTGACATTGAACTGAGCCACACTTTATTAATCATGTGTTGTTCTCTACTTCTAGATTTAACGCATCAGACGCTGCTCCAGGCATTCATTACAGGGTCAATGATAAAAAAAATGCCTGAGATCATGAGAAATCTTTAGAATAGAGGGTATGCATGTGACGTCACAGTCGGCCGGAGTGACTGCGATTACTCCCATTGAGTGGCAGCATTGGTTTTCAGCGTGAATGCCGCACAAAACGCATCTAAAATGGGAAACAGCTTTCTGATTGACTGTAGAAATAGATTTGACAAGAAATCTGAGGTACATTTTTACAGACTGCCGAAAGCTACAGAAAAGAGAAGCAAATGGATTGCTGCAATTCACAGAAACAACTGGACTCCAGGCAGTGAAATGTGGATTTGCAGTTATCATTTTGTTTCTGTATGTTGAATTTTGGGGTAAAATCATACCCTATATATTGTATTGACAACTCATTAATTAAATATTTACCATCTTATATTCTGCATAATTGGATGTTTTTAAATAAACACTGTATGAGTTAAAACTATACAAGTTTTAGATCTGGATGATATGACGATATATATAACATTGATATAAGTGATCACCCGGATTTAGAACTACCTATATTTATATAAAGTGTTCAAAGGCAAATTTGCTTTATGTATTTCCCACGGCGTCAAAATCAGGCACGTATAAATGTCAGGAAACACGATTCCTGGCTACATGTCAATATCCATGGATCACTGGATCTTTAGTAATTTGGTAGGAACACTATTCTGAGTCCAACCTTTAGTTTAAACTGATAATCATTTGTTTTACTCGCGTTTTCACAGTTCCCCCTATTATCCCCTATTTCCCCTATTAAATCCAGTCATGCAGCAGGTTCTTTTGCCACTAAGTTCGGCTGAGGGGGCTCACCCTCAATTTATGCTTATAATGTATATTCATTAGTTTATACAGCAACTTTTTCAACCAAAATGTTAATTTAATAACTTTAAAATATCATGTATTGCAAACAAAATATTTTCCTTACACCTTAAATATACTTTATTGAAATTTAAAATTACTACAAAAAAGTTTTTGGATCATTTGGATCAGTTTTCTCAGTACTCAACCTAAAATAACTTTACCTTTTTTAAAAGAAATCAAAATATTGAATCCTGTTTTCATTCAAAATTTGTATTATGTATTATTGTACTATTCATATTATTATTAAAAGCAATGTAAATTAAAGCTGCAAGCAGCGATGAAAGGGCCATCGCACCCTTAGGAAAACAGTGAACAGTGAACTTCCTGCTGCCAGCATGTGGTGCTTTGACTATAACTGAATATTGCCATGTAGATGTCTTCAGGCCAGAACTATTATCAAACATGTGAAGTTTGGAGCAGATCGGACATTGTATGCCTGAGTTACAACAACTTCCTGTTTCATGGCGTTAGTCGCATACATTAGCACTTAGCCAAGTGTTGCATGATTTAACGTGTTTCTAGCATGTTTGGTACTTCATGGCATATTGAAATTGTTTCTGGGAGTGAATTACAGTGCAGAGCATGCCATTTCCTGTTGCCAGCAGGTGGCGCTATGACTACTTGAATATCAGCATGTAGATGTCTTCAGGCCAGGACTCTTATCACACATGTGAAGTTTGGGGCAGATCGGACATTGTATGCCTGAGTTACAACAACTTCCTGTTTCATGGCGAAACATCAAACTTTGTCAGTCCTCCACGGTCTTCACAATTTAATGTCGCAAAGGCCTTTAGATTAGACTGACCAAATATGATGTTGATTTGATTAAAGCTCTAGGAGGAATTTGTTAATGTACAACATCTCGAAATGGCAAGAACTGCACAAATTTTGCAGAGAAAATTCAAAATATCTCACGTCCTGTTGTGTTTTCAGATTTTGCACCCGGGACTTTTTTGTAGGTATTGGGCTGTTACACGTGTCTACTGAATTTCATACTTGTCCATGAAACGTAGCGCGAAGGGCACTTAATTGAAATTTTGTAGGTGGCGCTATTGAGCCATTTTGCCACTCCATATCAGACGTAAATTTTCACCAATTCTGACGCGTGTGCAAAGTTTCATGAGATTTCGAGCATGTTTAGGCCCTTCAAAAATGCGATTCGGAGAAGAAGAATTGACCAAGCAATTGCGATAGGGTCCTCACACCATCGGTGCTCGGGCCCTAAATATAAATAAAATGTAAAATAATAATAATAATAATAATAATGTCATCTTCTTCTTATGATTAATATTATTATTTTTTGTATTATTATTATGTTATATATATAAAAAAGCATTGTCCTGAAGTTCTACACACCCTGTCTGTGATTTTAATTTTCTGTTTCATTTGTTTTCTTGTCATATGACAACATATTTGCTTCCTGCATGTTGTCTGCATAGAGGGTTTTTTGTTGTTGCTGTTCTTTTCCTTTTTTTTTTTTGTCAGGTTTTGATATTAATGTGATCTCTTTTGCTGTCACTGAAGGGCTGCTGCAGCATTTAGGATGATATCAGTGCGGTTGGGTGCTAGTCTTGTATCCTGGTGAGGTGAAGTGTACGAGAATCTCCTCTCAAATCAGCGCTCTGATAGTCAGAATGAGCATACAGGGATCCAGCGGCGGTACCTCGATCCCCAGGGCGACTGCAGCAGCTGGAGTGCAAAAACCCTGTCACCCCCTC
Organism: Anabarilius grahami; assembly: GCA_003731715.1. Classification (NCBI taxonomy): domain Eukaryota; kingdom Metazoa; phylum Chordata; class Actinopteri; order Cypriniformes; family Xenocyprididae; genus Anabarilius; species Anabarilius grahami. Next base: position 4,930,589 of record RJVU01057857.1, on the reverse strand, counting down.
AGAACAAGTACTTGTACTGGCAGAGCTGTCCGCTGCCCCCCCACACCCGTCCGCAGAGCGAGGGGGGGGTGCTGACACCGGCGTAGACGTCTGATCTGATGCGAACAGACATCTCCTCACACTTCACAGTTTGGATCACCTCAACTCGCGAGGATGGCAGGGAAAATGAGCGTCGCTCGGCTACAAAAGTCCAAATTTAGATTGACTTGAGTTTGTCTCCGGGCCTGCGGGCTGACACGAGCGGGCCCGCCACTAACTCGTTGCGGAAAGAGAGCGCAGGACTGGAGTGACACGTCGGAGAAGGCTGGTTGCCGATCGCTCGTGGTGGGGGAATGGGAGGAGAGAGAGGAAGAAGGGAGGAGCGGCTACTTTGAAGCGACGGGAGAAGGAAAGTGTCAGATTTGGTTAGCATCCAGACTGGTGTTGGAATATGCTTGGCACTAATATGGCACCAGTATCTCTGTCCTCATCTCTGTTCATTGTCAGTACGTGCGATTCCGGGGCCCGTCTCTCTCCGGCTCTGACAGTGTCTTTTCGGATTATGTTAGTGGCGCGCTCGGAGCGCTGCCGCAGCTCGCCCATCACTCAGGCGCTTTGTTTGAAGCCTGCCCTTTTTTGTCATTAATGCACTTGATGTCTATTTAAAAACGGCGGCGAGCGTGGTATCTGTTTTCCTGTCAGGAGATCATTGACAGCATTAATGCCACTTGTCCTTGCCTCATTTACTAAAGCGCTGACACCTAGCTGCAGTCTGCCACATCCATCAAGCTGCTCTATTGCTCTCTCTCTTTCTCTTGTTGGCATGTCAGAACGATCCTGTCTTTAACACACTCAGACTGGGCTGTCTCGTCACATCACCTATAGGCCTCACAGTCAACTAGCATTTTCAGCAAAGCAAAAAGAAGATGTAAACAATACAAACGCTGTGTTCTTGTTCCTAACACTGGCATATGTTTTGCCAGGACGTGTATTGTTGATGCATGAGACAAGTGAACGGACACTCGCACGCTCGATGAGTTATGACCAGTCTCAGTGTTTAGAAAGAGAAGCTAAATTAATCTTTGCTAATGTTCCATTAATTACTGCTTGATGATGTGTTTTATTTTGATTAAGCACCATAGCAACACCTCTAACACCCTGTCTAGCAACATCTTATGGGCTGCTCAGACCCAAAGACTATAGAATAACGCAAGACGCATCACTCGTATTGTTTTGAATAGGAGAAAGTGCAACGTGCAATATGGCGGAATAAGTCCCGCCTTCTAAATAAGAGCCAATCGCCGATTGGTAAAGTCACTGCAGCGGCCGTTAGAAGCTCCGGTTCCTATAGAAACAGTCAGACGTGCGCCTCTGAAATGAGACACAAGAGATGCGCATTTAGGACTGCGCATGCGCATTAGCTTGATCCAGCCTGCAAAATAGTTTTTTAGCATTTAAAAACAAAATTTATGAGAAAGTTGTTGTCAGATTTCATTGGTGATTACAAAAATGAAATTGAATCGAAAGCTTGGCAAACAGCTTTGGAGAATTTGATGTTTCCCCATTCAAAGAGATAGGAGCTGCACTTGCATGCCAGAGAGGCGTTTCAAAGAAGGCCGCCGAGTGAAATGACTCGTCTTAAAGGGACTTTGTCAGACCTCCCCACCAGACCCACCAAAGCAACTGTCAAGCAAGGTCCTAGCAATCATCTAAACACATCCAGACATCCTTAGCAACACCCTAGCAACCATCTATATCACTTATCAAATGACAAGCAATGCCCTAGTAACCACCCAAAATGTTTTAGCAACTAATACCATAACTAATACCATAGCACTACAGTATCTACCAAGATGCTAATAAATAAATACTCACAACACCTTAGCAACTGTGTAGCAACATTCTAGCAACCATCTACTGTAACAACATCTTAGGGACCACCCAGACACCCTTAGCAATGTCCTAGCAACACACTAGCAACCACACAGAACACCCTAGAAACAGCCTATAGCAAGTTAGTAGAAATCATCAAACAACATTTTAGGGACCACTCAGACATCTCTAGCAACTGTCTATCAATCTTGAGTACCATCCAGACATCGCTAGCAATTCCCTAGCAACCAACCATAAATCCTTAGCAACGACGTAGCAACTACTCAAACACTGTAGCGACAAGTTTGGCACAATCATGCATCCCTCAGTTATGCCAATTTGGTTATCTGTCATTATTTTTAATGTGTAACTAAAAAGTACCAAAAAGTACTTTTGGTAAAGGTACCGTAGTAATATCTTGTTATAGATATTACTAGGCTGTCGTGTAACATGAATGTAGTAATATCCATAACAAGATGTTTATATATATATACACACATACACACACACACACCATTGTGCACATTTGTTTTAATGAATGAATGGACTTCTAAAGGATCTACAGTAGTGAGTGGCAGGTTCACACAGTGTATCATACTAAAAATAGTAATTTGTGTTAAGCATCTGCGTTCTTGCCTTATAGGAGTGTTAATGCTCCTTCAAGGGCCTGTCACAGTGTCTCTCTCACACACCTTCAGAGTGTCTGGGTAATGAATGATGCAATGAATTAAGCAAATGGTCATGTTATCAAACATTGGATCAGTACAGTGGATCACTGTTGATCTTCACCCTTACAGTTTCATCTCTCTCTCTCTCTCTCTCTCTCTCTCTGAAGAAAGCAATCTCTTGGCTTGTTATTGTCTAGACAATGCCCTCAGGCTAAATGTTGTCTCTCTAGTGTTCTCAGACTTTAGACGGATACACTGTCTCCCTCGACACACCTTTCATGCCAGAAATTTGAGTGAGAAATGACAGATTCTGGAGACAGATTCTGGGTTATATATTTGCAGTAGTGTGTGTACTTTACTGACAAACTGCTTTCTGATGGATAAACGGTAACGGAGAACTGTAACACATTTTTGGTTCATAGATTCATAATCATAATACACATACTTTTCACAAGTATTGATTTGTGTCTAAATCATAAAAAATCACTTTATTGCTGATCTGCTGGTATTATGTTGACTTGAAATCTATCTGTCTGTACATCAATGGACAGATGTTTGTCAATTTGACCTCAGAAAGCAAACGGAGGGGAAAAAAAGACTAATAAAAATATTGCAATAAAATAAACAACTAGCAGAAGTGTACTGATGACCAAGAATGTGAATCTTAGCATGTGAAAATTCACGGCATTTATTGGTGTTTATTCCTGACGTGCACAAAGGCCCGGGTATACTTCATTTTTCGTGTTCCACTCCGTCTCGTGCACATATGTGGCCGCATGGCTTTCAAAGAATACTCGACACGTGCAGTAAAACTGCTTTTTGTACTCTACCAGACATCAGAGGGCAGCACTGAGTCGTGTCATTTACAGGACATTCACTCGGAAGGATAGAATAAGAAAAGTAGCGCATCCGCCATTGCATGCGGAGAGGGATATGCTGGTTTGTTTTCTTTTTACTGTTTTGTATCACTCTTTTGTATCGGTTTGGCCGTTCGTTCACACAGTGACAGTACCCGGTCACTGAAACTGAAAATTTTTGAAAACTCCTGTCAGGGTGAAGATTTTTAGAAACTCCTGTTACAGCGTTGTCGTGTAGACGGTGAAACCGGAGATTTTGGCTTGTGACGTCAGAACAGGAATCAGTAATAACCTTTTTTTTCAGGCTTCTGATTGACCAACATGGCTTTACGGTTGGGGTTACATCGCCACCTGTTGGTTTGGCATGCTCTTGACAGTGCTTCATAGTGTGTTTTTGCGTTTTCATGTGGACTCTTTTTTTTTTTTTAACATTGCGTCACACTGACAGTGTGTGGAATGCGGACAGCGGAAGTATACTTTGAGCTTAATGAATCATTTATCATGGACGAGTTATGTAAAAGCATGTTATGAAGTTGACTTTTTCCTTTCTCATACAGTTAGGAGGTGTATTTAAATATCAACCTGATAGTTGTGTATTTTTTGCTAATGAAATCTCTCAGAGCCCAAACAGGACACGAGGACAGCATCTCATAGACACTGCAGAAGTTGTTTTGACATTGACGTGTAGTTAAATGTCATTTTGACATGCTCTTCTCTCTCACTTTCAGGGGTTTTCACCAAGTGCCGTTATGTCTACTACGGCAAGCACTCAGAGGGCAATCGATTCATCCGCAATGACCAGCTTTGACTGACAGACGGGTCAGTGGATAGACACGCAAAGGGGCTTTACAAAGATATCCTGCGCATATTATTATAAATATACATGTTGCCACACACATTTTAAGCAGCCAAACACAGCCCTCTAGTGCCGTCTGCTGAGTGTGCCTTCCCTGCCACCTCCCATCGCTCTCGCTCCGTCCGAGCAGTGCCATCCAGATTGACATGATTGCCTTTAAGCAGCCCCGCTATGCCGCGGTGACAGACACACACGCGGCTGAGTGCTCGTCCTGACAGCCGCGGCTCCATGATGGATTGCCTGGTCCAACTGCTGCTCTCCCCAGGTCAAAGGTCCCACCTGAGGCTTCAGGCTGCCCACACGGAAGCCCAGGATGAGCTCCTCTCAAAGTCAAAGCTAAAGTTGAAGAGAAACATCAGGGGGAAAGTGTCGCTTTCGTTGAAGTTTGACACTTTATCCATCATTAAAAGTAAAGCTTATTACATGGCTTTGTAACCATGTCATTTTGCGTATGTTACTGTAGGCGTAATGTCAGTTTGAGTCACTGGAGGCTTTTGTTCCCCCAAATAAGTACAAAAATTAAAAAAAAGTCAAAATGGCTAATGAATTTAAAGATAAGCACATTTCATTTTGTTTGTTTAAATTTATTAGCCTTTTTTTAAGCTTTAAAAATAAAAGGCATGTTCACCATTGGCACGAGGGATTAATAACGTTTTCCTGTTTTTTTGTTGTTTTTGTTTTTGTTTTTTTTAAATAATATACAGAAATAATCTACGTTATGTATTAATGATCCAAAGCTTTATTGAATGTTTTCAGCATGAGCAGCTTGGAGGCCCTCACAGGCTCTTGACTCTGGCATGTGTATGTTTGCGTGTTTGTGAGGTGCATGTGCATGTGCATGTCGTGTGTGAAGTTTGTGTGTTGCGGGGGCAGTTGTTGCAGTGCCGGAGCCTGGAGGAGCTGTGAAAGAAAGAGGTAATGAGCTTTGCTTTATTTCATTCTTTCTCTGGCGGGAGAGAGCAAAGAAAGACAGCAGCTCTGGCAGTGAAAATGGAGGAGGTGGATGTATGTATGTGTGAGGGGGGAGGCAACAACTTTCTCCAGTCTTTTTGATTGTTTCCTCATGCGATTTTTGGACCTACTCACGTTATTTTAATGATTTCTTTTTCTTTTCTTTGTATGTTTTTTATTTATTTTTTAAATCAATTAAAAAAAAAATCCATAATGGCCTGTGCTGTGTTTGGCAACAGAGTTTACTAGCAGAGGGCAAAAAGTTGGGCAAATATTTGAAGCATCAACTCCATTAGGTGCAGTGAGGATGATGAATGGTTTATGTTCGTCCAATTTATTTAGCTGCCTCTTGTCACACTCTTTTTCTTTCTTTCTTTCTTTTTAAATATTACATTCCACATTTAAAGCTCAGTTCATGCACTGAAGTTTGTATACAGTAAGACTAGCCAAAGATCCTCTGCAAACAAAATAAGTTTGTTTTAACCATGTGTATACAGTGGAAATGCAACAGATTACCTGTAACCTGTTTTAAAGACGTGACTTAAAATGATGTGGGATTGATGTGAGATTTGAGATTAGTTTGATTGTTGTATAGATCCTCTTTAGATTTCTCTTTAGTATGACATGCTATTCTCCATCTTAAACTATGGTGATATTTTAATAATAATGGAAAAAATGATTATACATATTGTTTTTATGAATTCATATTGATTTAACAGACTATGAAGTATTTGTACTTTTCAAGCACAGACTATTTAAGTGTACTGAAAATAAGCTAGAGGTAATTAAAAAAAATACCTCTATTTAAATTAATTCATTTTAAAACATGTTATTTGTCAACTATATACGGTTGCAAGAAAAAGTATGTGAACCACAATGTGAATAATTTTAATAAAATAAGAGATAATAAAAAATAAAATGCATTTTGTATGAAGTACTGTCCTGAGTAAGACATTTTACATAAAAGATGTTTACATTTAGTTCACAAGACAAAAAATAGCTGAATTTATTAAAATGGCCCCATTCAAAAGTATGTGAACCACTGATTCTTAATACTGTGTGTGGTTAGTTGTAGATCATCCAGGTGTTTTTTTTGTTTTGTGATGGTTCTTCATGAGTCTCTTGTTTGTTCTGAGCAGTTAAACTGAGCTCTGTTCTTCAGAAAAATCCTCCAGGACCTGCAGATTCTTCCGTTTTCAAGCATTTTTTGCATATTTGAACCCTTTACAGCAGTGACTGAATGATTTTGAGATCCATCTTTTCACACTGAGAACAATTGAGGGACTCAAACACAACTATTAAAAAAAGGTTCAAACATTCACTGATGCTCCAGAAGGAAACACGATGCAATAAGAGCCGGGGGGTGAAAAAGTTTGAATTCAAATATCAAGGTAAATTGTACTTAATTTTTCTTCCGGGAAACATGCAAGTATCTTCTGTTGCTTCCAAAGGGCAGTGCTAAATGAAAAACAATGATATTTAAACAAAATAAGAAAAATTGCGACATCTTCATCCTGTTCAAAAGTTTTCACCCCCCGGCTCTTATTGCATCATGTTTCCTTCTGGAGCATCAGTGAATGTTTGAACCTTTTTTAATAGTTGTGTTTGAGTCCCTCAATTGTCCTCAGTGTGAAAAGATGAATCTCAAAATCATTCAGTCACTGCTGTAAAGGGTTCAAATATGCAGAAAATGCTGGAAAACTGAAGAATCTGCAGGACCTGGAGGATTTTGTCTGAAGAACAGAGCTCAGTTTAACTGCTCAGAACAAACAAAAGACTCATGAAGAACCATCACCAAACAAACAAACAGTCGTGGATCATCCAGGTAACCACACACAGTATTGAGAATCAGTGGTTCACATACTTATAAATGGGGTTATTTTAATAAAATCAGCTATTTTTTTTGTCTTGTGAACTAAATGTAAACATCTTTTATGTAAAATATTTTACTCAGGAGAGTACTAAATAAAAAATAACATGCATTTTGTATGATCTCTTATTTTATTAAAATTATTCACATTTTCACAGATTCTGCAAGTGGTTCACATACTTTTTCTTGCAACTGTATATATAGTCTATTACTGTGTGTACTGAAAATATTGTATGTAATAGTATAATTGATAATGAAACTACTTTTTGATTACCTTTATGATTAAAGATTCCTGTGCTATCCACTGTCCTGAGCAATAAATAAAATTGTCTGGAAAAAAAAATCTATTGTTCTTTTAATTATTATATTTTATAATATTATATACTTTTATATTATTTTTTTAATTACTANATTACTAAACGACTGAACCTTATTATTGTTGTTGTTTCATCTTTATTTTTCTTGTAAACATTCATTATTAATGGCATAATTTTGCCTGGCACCATCTTGCTTAATTGCCGTGTGTTAAACGGCCTCCCAAGTATGCCATCCAAATTAGCCCAGCAAATGAGAGACGTGGTTTTGGATGTGAAAGAAAGCATGTGTACCCGGAGCAGCGCTCGGCAATGTGAAGCACACAGGGAAAGGTCACAGATAGCCCAGTGAAATGATTTTGTGTGCACCGGCTGTGTGGGTTTGACTGTGGGTCACAGGTTGTGTGCATCTGTGCCGTATGCACATGACGGTCCAAGTGTGTGCGTTCTGTGTCTGAGAGGGACACAATGCAATGGGAATATTGTACTAAATGTGTGTGTGCGGGTTGTGTGTGTGTATACAGTACATTTGTGTCTTTGGCCCTATGAGACTATGCTTGTGCGTCGCTCCTGTCGTACTGCTGGAGAGCATGGTCACTAGTGCGGGCGTTTCTAAATGACAAGGTTTATTTGTCGGTGTTGTGATATGTTTTGAGAAAAGTGGCACTGACAGCTGG
>RJVU01057857.1:4889062-4919097 GCA_003731715.1 Anabarilius grahami | reverse complement strand
AAAACTACCCAGCAGGTTGGGCAAACATTTAACCCAGCCGCTGGGTTAAAACAACCCAATCGCTGGGTTTGTCCATTTTCAACCCAACTTGGGTTGTTTTTAACCCAGCATTTTTTAGAGTGTATGATTTACTCACCCTCAAGCCATCCTAGGTGTATATGACTATCTTCTTTCAGGCGAACACAATCGGAGTTATATTAAAAAAAATATCCTTGCTCTTCCAAGTTTTTTTAATGGTAGTGAATGGGGCTCGAGATTTTGAAGCCCAAAAAAGTGCATCCATCCATCATAAAAGTAATCCATACGGCTCCATGGGGTTAATAAAGGCCTATTGAAGTAAAGCGATGGTTTTTGTAAGAAAAATATCCATATTTAAAACTTTATTAATTATAATAACTGGCTTCCGGCAACGCAAGTCGAGTTCCAGCAGAAGAGTGACCGCTGAGGTTAACAAAAGTTTGTTTTGTTCGTTATTTTGGCCTTGTCCGCCCCTGAAGTTAAACCCCTGTTGAAAAATAAAAAATAAAACGTATTATTTGTTATCTCTCTGGTATTGAGACTCTTTTTTTCCTGTTATGGCTGACCCCTAGAGGTCGTAACAATAGCTAAAGGTTTGATTTATCATATCATGTATTTTTTCAATGATGGACCAAATCTATATTGTACTTCAACCTTTGTCTTAATTCTTCAGGCTTATTTGTTTACCCTTTTTGAAGCCTCATTTTTTTAGGCCTAAAGCTGTTATTTATATGCTTGACTTGAAAATCAAAGCGTCTATAAGACGGTGGTGGAAATATTGGCATTTTCTTGCATTTTCATAGCAGGACTAGGAGGTAAAATTACTCAAAACCAGTGAGCGTGCAAGATTTGCCCTATCCACCAGATTTTCACACAGTCTAGATTTTTATTTATTTATTTATTTAGTGTCTGTGTGTGTAATGTAATGCTCATGAAATTATCTACTCCATAAATTTAACATTGTGGATTTATGAAATTAAAAATCTGTCGAGGGTGAAACATATATATTATGTGTCGTTTGGTTTAGTAACCAACATACTGGCATGCATATTAGCACATATTGCCAGATGGTGAATGACGAAATAGTAAAGCATAATTCTTGAGAAATTAGGGTAACCTTTAGGATGAAGTGTTTTAGTTTTTCTTATATTACATTTTTTTTCTATCTCAGCTTAATGTGACTACAAGTAATTTGTCTGAAAGAGTTTAAGACATTTCCCAAAATATCATTTTATATAAAATCTTTTTAAGTTATCTTATGTTCCACAAAAAAAAAAAAAAAGATTTATATGAGGGTGAGTAAATGATGACAGTGTTTATTTTTTTATTTTTAGGCCAGATAGTAGTGTAGAAAAAAGGAAATGTGTGAACTATTCACTCATGTTTTCACAGACATATGGACATTGAGACAGCTCAAAGTCATCCCATCTGTCAACACTGTAAAGGTGAACTGCCTTTAATTTTATGGTAGAGTAATTTTGATGTTCGCAATACAGACTTTCATTTATTTTTCTTTACTCATGTTTAACTACTTATGACATGATATTTCCTCTCATTTATCTTCATGCATGCAGTGACAATTAATATTGTTGTAAATATCACACATTACAGGGTGAAGCTGCAGAGAGAAATCAAGATAATGGATTTCTATCCATGCTGAAGTGTGTGTGTGTGTGTGTGTGTGTTTGTGTTTTCTCAACAACATATTATTAATGACACGGCGCTGGTAGGGAGAGAATTGGAAGTACACACACAGCTTACACATTTTCTCTTCAGATTGTGTTTTGTGTTCAGGAAAGCTTGCTCTACAAGACAATTACATTACTCCCTGTGGATTTGTTTTCTCTCTGCTGTTTCACATGTAGACAGGCAGACTAATGCATGTGGAGAAAGAGCTTGATTGACCATTGCCAACAAACATTTGTTGAGAGGAGAGGCGATTTTTGATGTCATGTTAAATTAGTCATGATTTTCCTCCCAGTCTTCATGCTGAGAGAAACCTTGTAATATTAGCAAATGATAGGCCAGGCGTGTATAAATAACTGCATGCCTTTATTTATACCCATCATCATCCTTAATTTGTTTTGAGCATAATAACTTCTGAGTGTAATTTCATGTGAACACTTAAGCGAGTAAATGTTTAGCCATGACCTGTAAAATGTTTTATTAGTTCCATTGACAGGTAAATCCCAAATAATGGCATTTTCATCTCATACTGATTCAATGTTAAAACATGAAAATATCAAAGGAATCTTTTTTTTCCTAGCCTTCCAATTTTTTAATTGTCATATATATATATACATTTCTGACAAATTAATCCATTGAAGTAATTGAAAATGATAAGATGTCAACTAATAATTTAATCTATTTATTTAAATGTATACAGAGTTGACTCTTTTAAAAAAGTTCTTCACCAAATTACATTCTAGTCCTGTTTTGTTCCAGTTCATTTTATGGTCCAGTGGTGTGATGACAATGTTATCTACTCCAAAACTCATTAACATTGTGGATTTATGAAATGTAAAATCTATTGCGTGTGAACATAAAATGACCAAAATGCTGTTTACAATAAAATACTTTTGGAAAGTTGATGTGTTATACTTAGTCAATGACCCATATATGAAATCTAGCTGAAAATATGTGCCTGAAGTGAAATAATAGTTCTTCGAGACTTCTTTTTCAATAATCCGGGAGACCATTGACTTTTGTGTGCATGCTCAATCTTAGTCTTCTTGTCTGATAAAAAGTAAATCAAGATTAGTGAGTTTAAGTGTGCTCTATTAACACTAAGCAATTAGGCAGCTCCCAAGCGAGAGCGCTTAATGCCGTGCGATTTCAGCTATCTGATCGCACACATTTGCACAGACCACCAGTCGACTCCTCCAGCTCAGCATTGCAGTAACCAGCAGGGCACAGGGGGATGAATCCCAGCTGACAAAATGGATGTGTCAATTGGATGAGGCTTACACAAATCTCACCACAGGGCCAGGGAGCGACGCGCTAAAACAAATTAAAAGCGCGAATCGAGAGCATATTTTCTGCTTGCGATTTATGATGAAGAGGATCCTCCCCTCTCTCCCATTCTCTTAATGATAAATCATCATCTTCCAGAAGAATGGATGGAGAAGGAAATCAAAATGTCAGTAAGAGAAAGCAAAAATGGCAAATGCGCCGTGCTTTTGTTGTTCCTCTTAAATTCTGTTAATCGCCTCAGGTAAAGATTAACTGCTGCTGCCAATTTAATTCAGCTTCAAATAATGCAACAAGGTCACTGTTTTCCTTTCGCTCTTCTCTCTCGTGTCTCTCTCTCTCTCTCTCTAGTGCAGGATTGAGTTGTCATGTAGCTCTAATAGGCAGCACAGGGAATCATTAGTCCGGCTCAGCTCTCTGACTGATGGGCATTTCACTCCAATCATCTGGCCGTGCTCAGACGGCGCAGCACTATTGACACGGTGTCAGAGCTGAGAGAGGATGGCTTAATCAGCCGGGACACTCTCAGCATTGATTTGACAAGCTGCCGTAATGACCTTCTTGTTTTTGTAAAGGATCACTGTTTATCTGAGCTGGCACTGATGCACTGAGCATGCTGCATCGTCATGGAAACTATTATCACGGCCAAGTCAGGGCCTTGGAGGGCTCCTAAAGATGATGTCGGATGTGACTCGAGGGGGGTCGCCGTGGATGGGGGTCTGTTGCCACGGTGATATCTACTCCTCCTCAGACTGCTGTCTGTCCGAGACACACGCGAAGGACTCCTGGAGAGACGGCGTTTTGAGTCAATATCTGATCCGAGGGGTGACTCTGACTTGAATAATAGTGGGATTCTTTGTAGAAAAAAAAAAATAAAATGTCGTGTTGAAAACAAACCCCATCAAGTGTGCAACACATTGATTGTTAAGTGTTCAATATTAGAAATTTCTCACTTTCATTTACTCCACTGACAATCCACCCAGAAAATTGTTTTTGATTTTAGCACCTATTGATTGCTAAATGGCCCATAATGGCCACTCGAATGTATTCATGTGGGAAAATACCCACCTACGCCCGACCTCGTCAACTTTAATTGTCGTAGCTTCAGACGAACCTCCGTCCACCTCTCGGCATTTCAATAACGTGTGCGTTATGCTTTAATTCTTAATAAGCAGCCTTACGGCGACACCCGAGATGTTCTTATGAGTATATTTGCGGAAGGATTCAGGGATGAACACGCTGTCAGGTGGACGAGTGTAATCAGCCCCTCCGCCCTCCACCCCTCCGCCTCCTTCCCAATCTCCCCCAACAGCCCATGTGTCAGACAGTAAATATTACTGCCGTACTGACAGACCTGGAGCCGTGACTCACCGTGTAAAATCGTTAATAAGCACCATGATGGGGCCACTACATCCCAAGGTGAGATTGTAGGGGGCTGTTTTCATCCACAATTATCCAAAGGACAGCATGAAGTGTCCATGGCGGGATGATTTGTGGGCTGAAAACAAGAGTGCTTTGTCTCGGCAAAGAGATGAGGGCTTAGGAGCAGGCAAGGGAGATGGAGAGAGGTCAAACGGACGGGAGTGAGATTGTGTATTACAAATCATCTGTCTTTACTGTTGGTTTGTAAGGCTAAAAAAAAGTACAGCTGTTAAGGCAGTACGTTACTGTAGTATACAAAAAAATCAGGTCAGACATTTTGGACCCACTTCATATTAAGAGCAACATGAACACGTTAAGTATATTTGTACCAAAGAGGGAGCTGATTATTCTATTTATTTTAGACAAACAAAATATAAAGTGGTAGAAGCGGTGTAGATGTTTTGGTTGTGATATGTGGCTTGTTTCTGTTTTATTGCAAGAAACTGGGGGAATAGGTCTTGCATGGTTTCGTTCAGTAAACATACTGCCAAGTTAAATGGCTGATCAATCAATTTCACTCGAATCGATCTGAATCAGTTCAGCTTGCGTGCACACACAGGGAGCCACTTTATTGTAAATCAATCATTTTGAAAACATCTCACAAAGGGGCCAGTCCTTACTAACAAGCCATAAATTTAAACCTACAGGGTGCCACCCTTATCAGCCTACAAATCAGGAGTGCAAGACAACATCTGTTCTACTTCCTCCTCTTTATTTCGGCTTGGTGGGTCGAGCTCAAATCTTTAGTTTTGAAAAGAACAAGGCAACTAATATCTTTCTATAGAAAAAATGTAATAACAGTTATAGTTTTGAGACCTAACATGTAATCATAGATTGAGGGGCACATTTTGTAATTCTAAAAGCGTGTCTTTGTAGATATAAAATGACTTGGAATTGAAATCTTCACATTCTTATGTCGACGATATGTATAGTAATTAAATTGTGAGAGGGGTTAGGGGCCGTTCGCATCGAATGTGTTTTTCCATTCAAATGTGCTATTTTTCCATTGTTTTTCTATGTAAACATGCGCTAGATGGACGTGTATGACCAAAGCAATTGCGTCTTTTGCAGCATCTCGCGCATGACACGCCGTTCTAAATACGCAGCCCTCAAGTTAAAATTAGTTACTTTTTTTTTTTTAAATGCACCTCGAGACCTTGCGTTTTTTTCCCAATTCCACTACCCACGTCTCACGTTTTTCAAAGCAAAAACGCATTCTATGTGAACAAGCCCTTATCCATCATTGTAAGCACCTTTTTAAATGTTAGCAGATGTTTGGGAAAAGGTGTATTACCTGCATCAAATACACCGTTTCCTCCACCACCACATATTATTGAACTGTAACAATGTCCATTTGTCAATGATGCGCGGTTTTCATCAACTGTTTTTGTTTAAATGTCGAGTGTAAATCAAGTAACGACGCAATATACCAGTCACCTGTAGAACACAAATACATCAATTTTAATTGAGAAAATACAAAAAGAAACCATGTACAATTTATGTACAAACTTTTTGTACAAGACAGTATGTTTATCAGCAGGTTATATTTGACAGAGTCAGGTAGATCAGCTTCAGCACCATCAATTTCTTCACGTCTGGTAGTCAAATCAGTCATATTCTGCTATGAGAAACTCCTTTATCCTGTAATGAATATGCCAATAATTACATGTATATATGGATGTTTTGATTATTTATTGAAGTGGAAGAAAAGACAGCAACAAAACAGTAATCCATATGCAAGTTCAGCATGTTAAGACTTAATTCCCCTCCAAGTATTTATTCGATTACAGCGTATTTTCTTTATACAGTTTCTAAAACTTAAATCTGTCCTTTACAGTAGAATAAAATTGCCAAAATATGACAGTTGTGTATTACATAGCACATCAGTAAGGTTGCTTTATATGTTACTTTAATTAAAACACTCTTGAATACAATGACAGGTGATCGAAATAAACATGTCAGTTCTACCCAGCATCTTTCAGCCATTGCTGTCCAACTTTTTTTAATCTTTTTTTTTTTTTTGGTTGGTTGACTTTTTTAGTATCCATAACCAAGGTGCTAGGATTTCAGCAGCTTGCATAGGCACATGTGTCTTGTGCCCGTTTGAATGCCACTTTTCGCTTTAGTGGGTCTTACAGCGTTCCTCCTTTGGTCTTCCTGCACTGCCTGGCACTGACCTGGCATGGAGGCAAGGATGGCTTGGATGTTCTCCATGCCAGTTTTAGATGCCACAATATTCATCCACTGTTACCGACCAATGACTGACTGATGCTGGTAGACGGATACATTTCATGGCACTGTAGAAACGCTGATATGTGTACACTGTAGTATCTTCACAAGATGTACAAATAAATTGCATGATACTAAAACATTGCACATTTGTTGCAGTGGAGAAGAAAATATCAGTATCACCTCATACTGCCATTAGGGCTACGAAAGGTAACAAGAAAATGTAAGCCAGCTTTATTTTGTAGTTTTGTCATCAGGATTGCTACCTGAGTATGTGTTTTGAAAGAAAGAAAAAGGTCTGTAAACAAACAACCGATTTTGACATTTTCAAACGATATGTGATTGAAATGGATTGAAATGCTGATGACAAAATGGAATGTAAAAACCTGATGGTTAATAATCCTCAAAAAGAAAAAGCTAGTTTGCTTTCTGCTTCCCTCAACGTGCATCTACACTTTTCTCATCAAATGAAACCTGCTGTCATTACCACGCCATCTGCCTTTGTAATGTAGTTTCATTACAGGAAAAGGACCTTACATAGAAGAAAAAAAAAAGTCAAATAAATTGGACATTTAACTCCAATGGATTTCTTTTTTTTTTAAGCTAGCAAGTATGTTGACAATCCAATTATACATACAGTTTACTCACATTAGTATTATTATTTTTTTCTTCATTTATTAAGAAATCTACTTGCTACAAAGTGTAACACCAATGTAATCACAATTCAGAAAATCACTTCAGGACAAAGCCTAATTGTCCAATAGACAAACAATAAAGCAGATCCTTTTACTTGAGAAAATAAATGTGGACTAGAACGGGCAGAATTTATACACCAGATTTATATTCTTTTGCTCAATGTATGGACATGTGCTAATGTCTCTTTTCTTGCATCTACAATCATATGGCTATTAGCTCGCTGCTGATCTGATCAAATTATGTTTGCACAAGTACTTCAGCATGCTCTTCTCTTTACCGAGACCTAATTTAGGTCAAACATCACTAATATTACTATAACTCTACCCTCATTACAGAAAGAGCAGAGCCCCTCCTCATGCACATCTCTGAGTTCATGTCTGTCTGAGGATCAACATCGCTTTACCTGGAATTACAGAAAAGTGTCATCAGTCATTCCATATTGGTTTTCATCTCTGTAAGCTTATGAAAATGAAAGCATATATGCAGTTTTAGTAGCAGAGCTCGAAGTCCTTCAAAGCAGCCCGTGTGAGTATCAAAGAGCACTCCAGATGGAAAGCTGAAATTGTACCATTTTGACTCGGGTTCACAGATCTTTGACGTGTCCCGGTTGATGTTATGTGATATGTTGTGTTGTCAGGGGCAAAACTGAACTGCTGTGCACTGTAGCTATTAAGATATCTTTAAGATACATTTAGAAATAAAGTTCTCTGATATGTATAAAAATAAGTACAAAATGATTACGCTCATGGATAAAAAATAAGTATGTACTTATGTATAAATCTGACAGAGCACTTGAAGCAAAGTTCAAAGGTCTGTGAAGCATTTGTATCAGTATACGTATACGTTCTACTTTAAAGGTACAACATAGTCATGTAGCCTTGATAGAAGTGAGTGACGATCAAATCCATTCAGTCCACAGCAAGAATCATCCACAAGTTACAACTTTGACTGATAATTGAACATTATGATTGAGCTTATGGATTCGGGCTAGAGTTTAAGGCATCACAGTTGGTCGCAGGGAACATCCAAGCTCTTTTCCGCCCCTGTGCCAACCCTGTGTCAGGCAGTGGCTACACCCAAAGGAGGAACCAACGATGCCCACTTTTCGCAATATGTGGCATTTTTAATTCTATATTTTTCATTTTAGCGTAAAAGCTCAATCATTGTTGAATTATCAGCAGGTGACAGTAGTGTTTCATTCAGTCGTATTAATAGCAGAGCCGCAGACGCAAACAAACATGTTATAAGCCTCGATCACAGACAGTTTCCCACATCAACAGTCATGTACGATGGAAAGACATCAACAGAAGTAGTGCATATCCTCAGTGTATTGCCAATTCCGAAGAGCTACGTTGGGGACGACCATTTGCATTAGGTACAGCAAACATTTCCGTGTATATGTGCCTAAGTCTGTAGGGATGGAAATGGGCATCCTTTCCTGAGCCGAACGTTCAGGCAGCCTTCGGCACACACCATGCATGAATACAGTCACGCAAACACTCGTTTTCCCTGAACAAAGCCATTCGTTTAACAGCCTCAGCCTGTGACTTCAGCCCCAAACTCAGAGGAGAACCGAGGGTAAGCTTTGACTCTTCCGTGAGCGGTGCTTGAATTATTACGCGGTAGTGCAAAATGAAATGGACGACGGATACGCAACTCAATCGGCGGGGCTAATCTTTGGGTAGTGTTTGGATGAAGCGAACGACGGTGACCCTCATCCTCCATTATAGCACCCTCTGCATGGAGTCAGGTCACGGCAGAGGTGAGATATTGCAAAGAATCACAGGAAGTACTTCTTTTTTCTTCTTTTGTTTGCCTGTTAACATAATTTCAAAAAGTGCTAGGGGCTGTACAATCCTTACTTGATTGTCATTATGTACATCACTATGTATACATATATAAAAGTATGGAAGTAACATTAAAGGTATACACATAGGAAGTCCCTTCCAGTTCTCGATCGCTTCAGACCCTTGAGTCGAACAAGGGAAGAACAATGTTTTGCCGTCATCGTATCGCGATTACCGCTCATCTTTTACAGCAGGATGACCCAAGTCCCTCCGTGATGGTAAAGGCCGGGGATTCGTTCAGCATTCATCTTCGACTTCTCGGATAGGTGGAATCAGACTGCTAGTGGATTTGTACTGATTGACTTGGTTGGCCATGTGAGTGCTCATGGGCTTGATTTGAATGTTCCTTGGGTATGCATTTTCTGCTTCATCTGTAAACCATCTCTTTTCTGTGAGACAGCCGGGCGGGAGAGAAGCAGAAGACGAGAGAAACAGTGTTAATATCAGATCTTTAAAGCAGGGTCATCCATCTCTCTTTAAAAAAAAAAAAAAAAAAGAATACAACGCTCTCTTTCTCTCTCTATACATGAACTTTAATTCACATTCAGAAAGACACAGGGTGAAACACACATTGTTGGACCTATTACTGATTTCACGAGACAGCAAAATGTACGGTATGTAAAAGCATTTACAGCCTTCAAACAAGGGCATATTGTAGCCAAAAGGAATGACTGTATCATGCCGTGTATCTGAGCACGTTATCACGTGATCGGGTCTCTGAAATTAGGTGTTTTATTCTGAAATGTTTTCTACAAGGACTTAAGCCACACGGTATCCGTCCTCATCACATTCACATTCTCCTAGGCGGTGTCATTTTCCAGCACTCCAACATTTCCAACTATTCCTCCAACTTGAAATGTGCTGCACACCTTGGAGTGTCAGGCTGCGACGAGCCACGGGGGGAAGAGTGTCACGGCGCAGTCGTTTGATGTAAGTGGAGCTGTGCCTGAGGTGGTGCAAGGAGTCAGCCACCTTGCTCCGTTCCCCTGAGTTTACTACTGATGCTGGAACTTACATCGCCGCGAGACATCCTGTGGCTCCGCAATGGTTAAAAGAGCCAATTTCAGCAACAGAGGGACTCTCATCATGGTTCCCCTCTCACACGGATATCTGAGGTGAATTTCGGCTGAGAGCGAAACATGAAACCACTTTCGTCTGGTTTGAGTGGGGCACTTTTAACGGACCAAATCTACGTTTTTGGATTAATGTAGCCGTAAGCTACGAGAGGTTGTACAGTATAGTAATCATACTTCCATTTAAAAGGTGTTATTACACCGTGTCCTAACTGCACGCGATGCCGCGACACGTGATAAAAGATATTTTTTCCATGTTAATCTGAGTTTTTGTCCTAACCATCCGCGACGGTGACACACAATGATTCTACTTTAGAAATGGTTTCTATTTTTCTGTGACATTGTGGCTGGAACAACAATACAAAGTATGCCAATGATAATCTCAAGTACTGTTTATGTGCTTTATTTATGTGCTTTATTTCAGCTTTGTAGCCGTACTGAAAGTAACCATGGATAATTTACCTCAGGTCGTGAAAATAAATAAATGGGCACAAGAACGTTCAAACTGTCAACACATTGTAAACAAACAAGTGTATTCTATGACAAAGATTGTTTCAGTCACTCAGGATGTACTTTTAAAAATGTTTAAATTGTGTAATATTTATGAATTTGATTATGTGGCCTACTCATCCATTTCATTGTGAGTGCCTTGCACTTCCCAAGAGAGCCCGCCCTCACACTCTTCTGATTGGCTGTGGTTTTTGATTGATTTCGTTGCGTCTCGTAGTCACGTCGCATCTGGTGTGGACAGGCAAATTGCTTGTTGCTAGAATTTTATCGCATTGTGTTTGGTTAGGACACAGTGTTAGGAATGACGCAAAGTGGCAAATATGACAAAAGCCACCAATGTGCCGACAACAATTCACGATATTGTCCAGACAGGTTAATCAACCAATATCTGGAGATTGAAAATTGACAGATCGATCATTTGTAAAAAATTCTATATACATTTAAAGATAGAAATATTATGCGCAAAATGAATGAAATTACTCAAATTTCTACCGTCAGCACTATCAACAGATAATAGCATTTTGAACAAATATTATATAAAACGTGTTTATTTTTGTGTATCTTTGCAATGAATTTTAATATGAATTTTGAAGTAAATGTAATAAAAGTGATATAAAAAATATATTAAGCTATTCAGTTATAATAGAACGCTTTGAAAATGACTCATCCAATCTGTGTATGTTTTCCAAACACCATTTTTGGATTGGATGACGTAAATACAATTTGATTATCTACCTGCAGGAACAATGTGCAGACACACTGACCTCTCACACAATGCAGTTTGTCTTAGAGAAAGAAAGAAAGAAAACCTAATGAGAGGTAAATGAACAAGAGGAACTCAAATAAGTCAAGGGGACTACTGAGAGAGATCACTGGAACCTATCAGATGGACGGAGGTATAGAGAGAGTATGATAGTCAACCGCATGCAATGCTGGGATGGTCCTGAGCATGACAAGAGTTAGGCAGTAGCAGCAGCCATTTGCTTTCGGTTAGAAAGCAAAGGTGAAAAGTAGGCATGATTTCCTTGGAAAGTAAAATCAAAATCCCCTCTCATAACAGTGCTCCACAAAGGACAAAGTTATGTTTAAAAGATCCCACAACAGGTGCTTTATCATGCAGAATCATTAACTTGCATACCTGGGCCCATTCTATTCATCCTTGTTGCACTTTAGAAAAAAAAGTGGTCTATGTAAGTTTTACAGTGTTTAAGGCAAGTAACAGGTCTCAAACAGAATAACTGACATCATATGTCTACATTTTTAGTCTGGTTAACATAAAATCATAACCATATTTATTTTACGCTAATGGGGAATGATTCTTAAAATCTAAAATGTTACTACTGAGAATATAAATTCAGTATTTAAGACTGTTAAAACTGTTCAAGCACTTTTTAACAGTTAACAGAATTTTTTAGCTTATCTAGTATTAAAGAAAACAATAATGATCTGATCATTTAATTGTATCCAAATAGAACTGGAAAACGAAAGGACAATATTTGCTTCTCAAATCTCGAATATCAACTATTATAACCTACTTTTTTTTCTCTCACAGGGGGAATGTATCTTACAAACACTAAAACTTTTAACTTTTGATTTAAAACTTTTAGGCACGCATCGTAACAGGCACTGAAATCAATGCAGTGTTTTACAGCATCCCATAATGCCTTGCAGCTCCTTCATTCTGGTGAGAGATAAGTCTCAACAACAGCTTCATGAAGACTGTATATATAGATGATAAAGATTTCAAAACTGCACATTTTAAATGATCCACAAAAATAAATGATCAAATGCCTCAAGAAATACACACCATAAGGTCTTCTGCACCTGCAAGGCATGTAGGGATGGTGTGAAACTATTTATGCTATGATAATGTCTCTAAACCCTACCTGGAACATTAAAAAAAATTAAAATAAATAAATCACTAGAGCATAACTAAAAATAAGCCACTAACACAGACTAAAAACATGATGATGCAATTTGCAGTTCTCACACACACAAACATATAACAATGACTGGACAAACAGGAAGGCGAGAAATGAATTAATGTGGTTTCCTCACTCTTATATGGTCATAACTAAAGTCCAAAATTATCTATATTAACTATACACAAATGCTAATGGAAAATGTCTGCCTCTATTCCTGGAACATTATTAAGCTTAATAATAAATAGGAACTAAACAGTTCTAGAAATTCATACTAGTAAATTTCATACTATTAGTAATCATTCATACAGTTAAAATTCCAGAATTAGGTTGATTGTGTTTGTACAAATGCAGCAGCGATATGCAGACTGATGCTGGCATGGTCCTGGCGATGAGGCGATGATCAAATGGTTATAGAGTTCAGTGTGTGGTCAAGGCAAGGGCCACATGCACATAACAATGAAGCAAACTCACAAACAGAACAACGAACGCTGGGTACAAACACACACACAGCATCCTTTCTGTACGAAGTGTGCTAAAACCAACAAACGCAAACATACACTCACACTACTGGGTTAGAAAGAGAAATAAAGGCCAACTTACTTCTGTTTGTCACGGGCTTCACGTGCCTTGCTGCTGCGGTTCTGTCGGTTCGTGGCGGGGATGGAGTGAACAGACGAACTCTTCTTGCTGGATGAATGAGAGGAATGGGAGGAGTGGGTCAGGCTTGCTCGGGACTGGCCTGCGTTGTGGTCGAACTGCATCAGACAGAAGATCAGGTCCGTGGGCACCAGCTCAAACTCATAAGGCGGGTTTGTGATGACATATCTGTGCATGTGGAAAAATGACACATATGTTCAGGGATCTCATATAGGAGGAAATCAAGCATTTACTTCACTTGTTTTTATTTTTGTTTTTATGATGTTTGCATTATGCATGTACAATAATATTAAACAGGTTGTAATGTAAAGTGTGTAATTTTAAAAACTTTCTCCCATTCCAGCTTTGACTGGATAAAGTAAAAAAGAAAGAAAGAAAGTGCACATACCCTCACGACTATAAGATACTATCAGACTATTCGAATATATTTTATAATGTAATGTAATTTGAATTTTTAGCATCATTACTCCAGTCTTCAGTGTCACAAGATCGTTCAGAAATCATTCTAATATACTGATTTGGTGCTCATGAAGCATTTCTTATTATTATCAATGTTGAAAACAGTTGTGCTGCTCAATATTTTGGTGGAAACTGAGATACATCTTTGCAGAGATTCTTTGATGAATAGTAAAGTTCAAAATAACAGCATTTATTTGAAACAGAAATCTTTTGTAATATTAGCTGCTTTTACACCGTCGGACCGAAGGGTTCTAAGAATGGTAAGGAAAGGTTACGGTTATA
This sequence comes from Anabarilius grahami, assembly GCA_003731715.1. Taxonomy (NCBI): domain Eukaryota; kingdom Metazoa; phylum Chordata; class Actinopteri; order Cypriniformes; family Xenocyprididae; genus Anabarilius; species Anabarilius grahami. Next base: position 4,905,009 of record RJVU01057857.1, on the reverse strand, counting down.
TTTCCACTTGAGCTTGGTTCGGCATGGCAAGATTACAAACCATTCTCAGCACGGTTGGCTAACCGTGCAGAACCTGGATTGGTCACTTGTCTGTTGCCTGGCTACCAGTTTCTCTGTAGCTGGCTAAGTGCACTATTTGAATGAAGTAAACACAAGTTAATAATAGAAATATCTAATCATTCTCCATAAAGCAGTTGCTATATACAGTACTATGCAAAATCTTAGGCACCTTAGTATTTTCATTCAAAAAATATGTTTTTAAGCTAGTTTTTTATATCTTTTGTCGTAGTGTGTCAATAGGAAATATCAGTTTACATTTCCAAACATTCCTTTTGCCATTAATTGTAATAATCCAGTGAGATCTTTGTAAGCACAAGGAGTCTGACAACAGCCGGTATGCTCCACACGGAGATCTGATCTCACCATCATCGAGTCTGTCTGTGATTACATGAAGAAACAGAAAAAAATGAAGACAGACTAAATCCAGAAGAACTGTGGCCGTGTCTCCAAGACGCTTGAAGAAAACGACCTCCAAAGCTACCTGACAAACTATGTGCAAGTGTACCTAGGACAAAAGCTGTTTTAAACGCAAAGGGTGGTCACACCAAATATTGATTTGATTTAGTTAATAGAAGTTAATTGATAAATAAAATCTACTTATGACATTATTTTTGAAAGCATCCTCACTTTACAGCATTTTTATACAAGTGCCTGAAACTTTTCACAGTACTGTAGTTTTGGAGGTTAGTTTCTTCAAGCATCTTGGAGACGTTGCCACAGTTCTTCTGGTTAAGCAACAAGAACGGTTTGGCCTGACGCCTGTTTCACACATAATCCGTCTGCAGTGCGTGTGCGGTCCGTATGCAGTGCGTATGTGTTGCTGAAGCAGGAAGCGGCCATTGTGCTTTCACACAGCACACGTTTGCAGTGCGCTACGAGACTGTTCGAGTTTCGGCTTAACCAATACAACAATGTGTAAGTTTTTTCTTATTCTGTGTATCGTAAATGTAACAGACACCAACAGCCGACGAAACTGCTTCCCATGCCTTTTCCTTCGCATTCAAATCTTTGTCACCTCAACGATGAGACGAGTGTCATCCACGTCACCTTGTTTTTGAATAGGTTGGTTTAGGTCCGCCTGTCACGTCATTGCCTGCTGGGATGCGAGTTTCCCTCCAACGATGGGGAAAAACATATCTGATCGCATTATGCAAGTAAACACTGTTCATTTTTTTAAAATAAAATAATTGTTTTGAAATGATACAACTGAACTGTGTAATTGAAATGTTTCCTTTTGGCATGAATATAGCTTATTGCTGGCATGGCGTTAAATCATAAAAATAAAAATTCTTTATGTAATGTACTAAATGTACAAAGTAGTTTAAATGTGCATAATTTCTTTTTTTTTTTTACAATTTCAGGTCAATCCATGTTCATTTTGCCCACACACAATCTGAAAATAGACTCGGTACGTAAACGATCGCAGCACTGCTGCAGACGCACCGCTCCTGGAACGCAATGACGGACCGCAACCGCGTGCAGTGTGAACGCTCTAATCCGTTAACATGGGTGCGTAAAAAAATACGCAACGTATACGCACTGCAGACGGACTATGTGTGAAACAGGCGTGATGGTGGAAAAGCAGCTATTGTAAATGTCTTTGTGACTTTTGAACAAACTTTTGTATGTGTCCTTTCTGAATAAAAATATTAATTTCTTAAAAAAATCTTAGTGCATCTTATAAGCAAGCATAAACTTGTGAAGATTTGTATCAGGTTTTCCTCTGTGTTGCTTATGTAGGGAGCTTACTAGTTGTTGGAACTGAGTTTGTAAGAATAGTGTAGGCTTCACTGTTATTTCTCAGTACTAAAGCTGGATTACATGCCTACTGAAATAAAGGACTAAAACCCTACTGACGTTCAGGACAGAAAAATGGAAAGCTCACCTTTTTGTGCACTGGCTTGGTGCACCTAAATGTGCATCTCGCAATCTATAGATTCCAAAGCACAGCATGTTGTATGTTTTTAATGCTTTACAAAACAAGTCTCCGTAGCAACCACCATCCTGAAAAACAACATAAAATAGTGCAATCATTCATAACATTCAAATAAACTTATGCTTATTTCAGGTATGACTAAAGCAACTTTAGCAAGTGCAAGAGCAGTTGGTTTTTTTTGTCTCAATCTCTGCATTTGCATTCTAGTGCAATGTCTACATTGCTATAATGAAATGTGTGTTATTCTTACTTGGATACAGAATTTTTTTTTTCAGATTTAAGGCAACATTATTTTTCACCCACAGACTTTGCCTGTTCAGCTCGTTCACTTTGCATTAGTGGGCAGTGGAGGCGTCGGACGGGGAACGAGCCCTGTTGGGCAAAGTGCCAAAACGTGTCAGCTCCTCTTAACCGTCCACTTACCCCCAAGTCTGCGAAGGGCCCATCGTATAGGGCCAGCTGGGCGACCCGACACCTGTCCCTGTTAGCCAGCGTCTGCGGCGTGCTGTAGCCACCTCTCAGTGCGTTCTCCTCAGCCAACAGGCCCTCCAGCTCCGGAGTGGCGCCTCCCGTGACCAGCGTCCGGATCAGAGTGAGGATATTATCATTGAAGTATGTCTGCCAAGATAAAGGAGAGGATCCGGACATGAGCACCATTAGAGTCACAACTCAAGACAGTCAGGATTTTGGAACTGTCCCGAGCACTGTTATCTAGACCCTGATCTGTCTTTTCTCATTTCACTCCCTGGGAAGGGAAGAGACACGGGAATGCAATTACGCCAGCTGTTGTTGTTGTTGTCGTCGTCGTCTCCTCCCCACGCACATTCATTTTGGTAACACCAGCCAGGCTTAACAGGGGAGCGTTTTGCACACGAGGACATTTTAATTATCATTATTGTAGCTAATTGTAGATTAGATACAATGAAGAATAGATAACACAACAAGTCGGGGACATTTTTCTTGTACAGTGGGGTCCAAAAGTTTGAAACCACTGGTGCATTTTTCAAACAGTTTGAGTAAAAAGTTGAATTGAAAATGTTTGGTTTAATGACAACAGCACTCAAAGCTATAGGCTTAAGCCTAGTCCCAGACTAAAATGCATGTTTGAGCTTTCTTAACTGAAAGTAACTTGCACCGACTTATCTTAAAATACGTCAATGCCATTGTTTTGTCTCAAGATTTAGTAAAAATCACATTCTGGGGGGTAAAATCCTCTTTTTGGCAGGGTTCCCCTGGTCAAATTTGCATTCCAGTGGCTAAATGTCATGTTTTTTGGGATCACTTCAAGCCGCGGACAATCAACCAGTGGCAACAGTGTTAAAGTAGCCCAATTCCACGGGAAAACTGCAGACTTGACAACACTGCTGATGATCGATGTTATCTGGCATGTGTTAAAATGTTACAATTTGATTAGTGACCTACAAATATTATTATTATTCACTTATTCAATTTTTTTATATATTTTTGAAAGAAGTTGAAGTCGAATTTAGTTAAAAACACAGTAAAACAGTAATATTGTGAAATATTAATACAATTTAAAATAACTGTTTTCTATTTGAAAATGTAATTATTCATGTGATGGCAAAGCTCAATATTTTGCAGCCATTACTCCAGTCGTCAGTGTCACATGATCCTTCAAATCATTCTGGTCATAATATGGTAATTTCATGCTCAAGAAACATTTCTAATTATTGTGCAGTTTAATATTTTTGTGAGAACCATGAGACCATTTTCTCAATGAACAAAGTTGAAAAGATCAGCGTTTATTTGAAATTTAGATATTTTGTAGTTTGCATGTAAATATCTTTTCACTTTTAATTAATTTAATATGTCCTTGCTGAATAAAAGTATTAATTCTTACTTCCCCCGAAATTTTATAGTAGTTTAATAGTTTGTTGTACATGTTATAACTTTTGGTTATGATTTCAGGTTTAAATAAGATTTTGTATCCTAGACTTTCGAAGTGATCTCTGACTTGTGGACCCCACTGTATCTTGTCCATCAAATGTTCTTCAGTGTCACTGATGATGAAGTTGTCAAATGATTAACGCGTAAAAATAAAAGATTCTACTAGGATCACGAGGTCGTTCTGTGAGCACCAGAGGGCTGTGTCGCCGCGAGCTTGCACTAGAGTGACATCTCTCTGGGCCCCTGACAGCAGCATTCAGCCGAATGATGGATGAGAGCTGTCTATTAGCAGGCTTCACCTTTGTCCACAGTGAAATGCACTTGAAGGCTGCTTTGTTCTAGCTTCACTCAAAGTGAAAGGTACTGGAATTAAGCCATCATATGGATAAGGGGATAGCAGCGGTCGTAGGTGGTGAGGGGGAAAAAGCGGCAAAGAAGAAGAGAGAACGAGGGGAAAAGGAAAAAAGGTATATTTCCTAATCTACCCAAGATGACATTGTTAGGAGATTAGAGCTCTTGGAACACATAGCAGCCCACCTTGCGTGTCAAGGCATACCATTAAAGAAAACTTGAGCACATACCTTGTTAAAAGATCTAATAAGACTCTTGAAAGTTCATTTCATGACACATTATATGAGGAGTCTTGGCAACAAATTTCCTTTTGATGTCACCGCTGCTGACAGTGCTGTCTGATCAATGTGGCATTTCATTTACCAACCTCTGCCTACTGGTAACGTCTGAGCCCTACATCTAAAGCCCTGCACAGCCGGAGGATGTCTCTTTCCTATACATTATTTCAGAGGATTAGCAGTGAGACATGCCTTCATGTAATTCTATATGACATGCCATGATGGGAGAGAAATGACTGTGCACCTTTTGACAGGTTGCTTTGTTCACCAAATCACTGGCTGCTTTTGAATGCGAACGGAAAGATCATCTGAAGCCTAGTAGATAATGTGAAGGATCCTTCACACAATGAAAGGATCTGAATCGACTTATTCAGCAGGGATAATTTCTTTAAAGGATTTATGTATGCTAATCTGTTTAAAGGAATTCAAATCAGTAAATAGTTGTCAACGTGGCAGCTGTTTAGCCACTAACTCACCGCACTCATCAGGGAGTCCAACACGCTGACGGCGAACGCGGTACCGCAGGCAAACGGTTGGGTCAGATACAGCTCCGTATCTGGGTCGTCATCGTCGTCTTGGTCCAAAAACTGAACGTTGGAGTCATTCACTGCAGTACAGAGACAGAAGTTTTACATCTGTGCAGAAGAGACAACCAATGTCCTGCAAATGGTGAAGTGGTGTGTCTCACCAACCATGAAGTCAAATAAACAATGAGCATAAATTAAAAAACACTGCATGCACGTCAGTGGGCATGCATTCTGGAGATTCATATAGATTGATATCTGCACAATGCAGTACCCAAAAACGGTGGAATCCAACTTGAATCTAAACTTGAATGAATTTAGAAAAAAATAAAGGGATAGTGCACAAAAATAAATAAAAATTCTGTCATCAATTACTCACCCTCATGTCATTCCAAATGTGTATTATGAAAAATATTGAAATTTAAAACAATCACACAAAAAATCTTCCAACCCAGCTCTACTTTGCATGTTCACGAGAGAAGTCCTACTGTTTGATCTGCAAATGGATCGTTTTTTGAGTCAAATCTTGTCAATGAGTCGTTTGGTTCCACTTCACAAAACTGATCTGAACGATTAAGACTGTGGTTCACCGACTCAATGATCCATTTAGAGCGGTTACCAGATCACAAGAGGGGAAGATTATCAGTAAATAATGACTTAAATGTATCTCAGTTTCTCACACGAAACTACTGTATGACTTCAGAAGATGTGGAATTAGTGTACAATTATTATGACCTACCTTTATTTTCCTTTTTGGAACTTGAAAGCCTTAATTCCTATTCATTGTAATTGTATACTGTAATTCTTTGAAATTTCTCTTTTTTTGTTGCACCGAAAAAAGTCATACGTGTTTGGAACAACATGAGGGTTTATAAATGATGACAAAATTGTTATTTTTGGGTAAACCATTACTTTAAGTGATGAACAACTGCTAAAATGCCATTGTAGAGTAACAGAGAACTCTCATATTAGACAAAATGTAAGAATTTAGGTCCACTTATAAAATAACTCGCTTTTAAAAATTGGTATCTTTGGTTGGACAGCAGCAGCCGTTAGACTGCTTTGAGGCTATTGTGTATGGTCTCAGCGGCCAATGTATAGAGACAATGCTCTGAAATCCCGCTCGGTTTGAACACAGCCTCACACAATCTTTGTTTCACCCCCTTTCAAAATCTATGCTTCAGAGATTAGGGCCAGCACCAAAATAAATAAATAAAAATAAACAGCTTAAAGCAAGGTTTGATCTGGAGGGTTTTTTTTTCTAATTTGATTTCTTCCCAGACTTCCTGTGAGCTAAGGAAGAGAAATGTCAGTCTTTCAGACAGGCCGCTGATGAAAAGGAGCCCGGGCCAGAGAATTGAACTGCAGGGAGATGCTATGGAAACAGCCACAAGGACAGACTCGCATGATCAAAGACCTAGTGATGCTCTGAGAAAGAAAGAAAAAAAATCCTTAAAAAAGGCCAAAAACAAGACAGTCAATTTCAACCAGAACTAAGGATAAAAATGTGTTCAAAGTGATGCCATGGGAGCAGGCCTCAGCTGCAGCGAGAGAAATCAAGACAAGCCGATGAAGGAGGCAGTGCATCAGAGTAGCGGAGGACAAAGGCGCAGCTTACCCAGTTCTGTTATCATTTGTATGTTGGTTCCACTGTTTTTTTCCTGACTGAATGAAACCAAAGGCAGTAGTTTGCCAGGCTTAGCTAATGATGATAAAACAGTATTGAGGGGAGACAGTTATTGAAACAAGTTCAAAGCCAAAGTAAAAGAAAGCATAAACGAGAGTATCATGTCAAGAGTGGGATTAGAAATCTAAAGGTACAGCGTCAGGATGAAGCGCTTCTGTAAGAACTCCATGGAACAGTTCAGCCGTGTTTGTTCACGATAACGGGGATGTCGTGCAAGCTTAGGTATCTACTGCACTGTGAATAGGGGAAAGATTAGTATGAACCATTTAGAACTGAAAAACAAATCGCAAAACATGTTTTTCAACATGTTTCTTGTGTAATCGCACATATTCCAAAACTCATACTGCAGACCTGATTTACCAAGAGCTCCATTGACTGTCAATGATTTGCTTGTGTAGAGAAATGAATATGTCCGGTTTGCTGGCATTCTGCTGATAAAGATGTGTTTCAAAATGTAGTGGTGAATTATGTTTAACTGAATTTTATGCTACCGTTATGCAAAACATTTTTCAAACTTTGCAAAGAACTTCTAGTTGAATTATTACAGCATAACCACAGTCTCAGTTTGATCTACTGAACAGATGACACAATGCTGTGTGACAAGAATATAAGAAGGAAATGGATGGAAGAAGGAAATGGATGGAAAAAAGAACATGATTGAAGAAAAGCCTTAGGAAACTAAGACTTAAGGGGATAAAGCAATGAAAACTGCAATGTCACATTTTAATAGTGCTCAATCCATATGAGTTCTTTAAATGGCTGATGGTGATACCGACATCAGTGTCTTATGCAGGCCAGGCTGCATTTATTTGATCAAAATACAGTAAAAACAGGAATATTGTGAAATATCATTACAATTTAAAATAACTCTTTTCTATTTGAATATATTTTAAAATGTAATTTATTTCTGTGATGGCAAAGCTGAATTTTCAGTATCATTACTCCAGTCTTCGGTGTCACATGATCCTTCAGAAATCATTCTAATACGCTGATTTGCTGCTCAAGAAACATTTTATATTATTACCAATGCTGAAAACAGTCAAATATTTGTGGGAACCATGATGTTTTTTTTGTTGTTGTTGTTTTTTTTTCCAGGATTCTTTAAAGAATATAAAGGTCAAAAGAATAGTGTTTATTTGAAATGGAAATCTTTGTGACATTATAAATGTCTTTACTGTCACTTTTGATCAATTGAATGTGTCCTTGCTGAATAAAATTATACATTTCTTTCAAAAAAATAAAATAAATAAATTCACTGACCTACAAACTTTTGAATGGTATTATCCATTGATTTTGATTCCATTTAATATGGGATTTATATGTGATATTGGCTACACTTTATTTTAAAGTGTCTGTGTTACAGTGTAATTATAAATTATACTGAGTAATAATAAACTACATGCACTTACTATAGGTTTAGGTTTAGGATTAAGGTGTGGTTTAGAGTTAGCTGCATGTAATTCTGCACAATTTATAGTAATTACTACAGTAACTACATGTAACGTGTAACAAGGACACTTCATTACATTACTTCCATTACTGACTCGTTACTCGGAGTCAGTATATTTAGCATACATGTAATTGTGCAGAATTACATGTATGCTAAATGTTAAGAATAACACTTTTGAGTTAACAACAATTTTGAGTTCATTTTGAGAGCACTTCAAATTTAACTTCCTGTTAGCCATGATTTTCTGAGTAGCTTAGAAATACAACATGTGTTTAACTACAGTTTTAGTATGTCTAAAATTCTTGTATTTGTAGCTTGAATATCTAGCTTTGGCTTCTTGAATTACAGAAGGACACTGTCAAGAGGCTGAAAATATCCTCTCAACTCAAAGTCAAACTCTAGCTTTTAGATTACTCAATGTCAAGTATTAGTCAATGTCTTTAATGACACATGACATGGTGAGACTTTATATAAGATTATAATGATTATACTTTAGTAAAAAAGATTTTTATTTTTTTCACCTCTACCAATATTAAAATGCCAGCAAACCTTTAGTAAACTAGGCCCCGTGTGTCTCAGATGTAGGACTTTGTAACCCCTCTGGGAAGAGGACTTCTGGATCTCATGTATGTCTCAGCAGAACATGCATGTATGTGTGAGGAGTGTGTATTGCAGTTTTTTTAGTTTTAAGTGTTTGTAAGGCCCATTCTCTTTCGCAGCCTTTCTGGTGTAACACGCTGTAATTGGGTCAGTGGAGAGTTGGAGCGGACGGTCTCTGGTGCTTTAGTGCCCTCAGAGATCTAAAACTTTCATGAGTCCCCCCACCATGGGAATAGTGCCACCCTCATTGTTATTTATAAATGAATCCATTTTGCTAGTACATGTTTTTTTTTTCTCTCCCTATAAGTCTAGGTCTCTTCCAGTGCATTAAAGGCACAACTGATGAGGACACGACTTTGACCCAGTCGGTGAAATATTCAGGTGTGCCATTACGCACATCACAGACACACACTTCATAAGGAACACATCAGTGTGGGTTGATATGGGAGTTTAGATTCTAATCACACTTGACTTTGACATGTTAGCAGTATGACCGCAGTCGTGTCTCACCAAGTTCAGTTATGATCGGGATGTTTGATCCCGTGGTGACTGATGTCTGCCGCACTAAGCCATGCACTGGACTGTTATCTGGAGATGACCTATCCATCCCTGGAGGTGTGAAACCTGGAAGAGAAAGAGGGAAGAGAAAGAGGAAAGAGACTGTCAATTTCTCCTCTGCTTATATTTACAATGGTGAACAAATCATTGGCATAACAGTCAGGCCATACAAATAATATTTTCTTTGTACAACACTAAATGTAGTGAACATATTGTAGAGTTTGTGGTGGTAGGATACGAGTGGACCGTCATGCTAGTGTAAAACAGTGAAATATAGATCATCCACTTCTAAGGGTCAGCTCAGGCATATTTAGCATTTGCTGCCTTCCATCAACCAGCAGGTATAAATTTTATATGCCGTTCATTTTGTTACCATAAAACTGGTGAAGTGGATCCTGAAAACCTTTTATGTGAAATGCCATGAAATACAAGCAGGAGTGACAAGAGTATGAATTCACATGACTTGACACTTTTGCATTTCCTCAAGCTGACAAGTAAACACTTTAAATCAGTAATGCTATATGCATAATGCATTGGCCCTGTTTTGACATCCATCGACTGGAGAAAAATGCAAGCGTATAGTTTTTATAGTGACAAACTTAATGCAGGGAAAAGATTCAGGTCACAAAGTTTTCAAAGGGCTGCAGAATTCTGTACAGGGGTTGTCCTTCTTTTCAATGGGGAAGTTCAATAGACTAGCTTTCTCTGTAGCTCTAAACAAAAGAATACACAACAGTGAGAGAAACTAAGACTTTGTCTTAAATGTGCAGAGAATAATCATGTCTCCTGTTGTGTGAATTGTGAAGACATCACATATGCAGTGACAGAGTCAACCATCTGGCATACTGAATAGCATTTTTGCTTCAGCTTATAAATAAGAGCAATTTGGATGCTGATACACAAGAGAAATAGTATTTGTTGATCGTATTATTATTTTTAATTGTTTATTTTTCATAGATATGTTGGTGAAGTGTACGAATTTTTCACATTTAAAACATTTAAACAATTTAATGATATTAATCAGAATTTGGTCATATTCTCTCATAACCAGATTAAGTCAATATTCTGATCTCTCTAAAACTGAATAAGACAACTGATACATACCTGTATTAATCAGAATTTTGGGTCAGAATATTCAGAATGACCACTGAAACTGAACATTCATTCATATTCGGGCATCTCCAAACAAAGTTAATACTATAACATGCACAATATTTATCTCTTCTGGAAATATTGGAGATGTTCTTCAATACTGTTGCTTGACTTCACAACTGTTGATATTAGATAAAGACAGTTGTGAAGTCAAGCAATATTATCGAAAAACATCTTCAATATTTCCAGAAGTGATAAATATCATGCATGTTATAGTTTCTGGTTATATTTATACAAGAATTTGTCAATAGAATTTAAACATGTAATTTAAACTGTAAATTATCTTTTAAAATTTGGAATTAAAAAAAAAAAAAAAAAGTAATTCAGCAAATGTTCAAGACCAAATCTAACCATATCTCACTTGGTCTTGTGCAACTTTGTGTTTATTGTTGCACATCGATCACACTTCATAAAGCTATATGCCCTCCACACAAACCTTAAAGTCACGCTATAAATTCTGCTATTGTTTGTTGTTTTCAACCGTAATGCATTATGTAGCCTGGACTTTGTGTACTTTATTCAAAGACCCCTGAAGCACTGACAGTAGAGTCCTGTGTAGTACTTTCTCCTTGCAAAAGGCTTGCTGATTTATTCAATAACACCTTCTGTGCAAGTTTAACAAGCCGCACTGAAACGGCGAGCTGCTGAGGGCAAGAATATTTACCAAGATGATGTGGTATGATGTAATTTATTACACCTGCATCTCATAGATCATTTTTTACAAATATTTTTTATATGGTTTCTTTTATCTTATCAAAGAAAATGTAGTTATGATGTGTAATTATTAACATAAATAAATAAGAATAAAACTACATGTTGACCAAGTTGGAACTACAATCTGGGGGGGGAAACAAGAATAATTTGTTATTTTTATTGCTGCAAAAGTTTACTTGGGAATAAATGGAGAACAAGAAAACTGTTAATTGCGGGATAAATTATATTCTAATACACTGTGTTAATGAAATAAATCTTTATTACACACCAATGCTCTGCTGTTGATCATGCCAGATGTTGAGTTAAACTAATTGAGAGAGTAGTAATGACCAGGCACTCATGTGCACAGATTTCCACAGAACTAGAAATGAATATCAATCACAAATTTCTACACATAGTATTTTGGCTAATTTGATTATGCTTTCAGTCACTAATAAGGTACTCTCAATTCCTCTAAATCAGCACAGACGATTCAAACAGATTTCTTCTGGGCCTGGTAATGACGTATTCTTCATGTGCACAAACAGTATGATTACCATCTATTATCATCCACCGCAGAGGGATGTGCTCTTCCCCAACACTACACACTGTTCAGCGTGAGCCTTTGGGACACTATTGGACACATTTCATCTGAAAGCTGTCATTTCGAAGCTTTAAATCCATCTTTCTGTGCAAAAAGTAGATACTCAATAATGGTTGAAATGTTAATTGTTGTGGGCCAGCTTGTGCGGTGTGTGTAATTTACGTAATGAAGAGCAGCTGACAGAGGGAAGCTGCTGATTTGTACAGTCTGTTTAATGATGATGAATCCTGATGGGCACAAGAGGGTTACATGTTTATCTGAATGCATAAACAATCTGTTCGAGTCAATTTGACGGCAAACAAATCTGCTGCGGTCCAGCAATTGGAGGCAAATACGCAATCTGCACAAAAACGTTAGGGATGGGTTTTTTTCAGAGCTTTGAATACAGGGAAAAATATAATTCACTTACTCAGAATTGCATGCATATTCTAATAATGGACATACATATGCATGAAATGCAAATTCTTCAATGTATAACAGTTTTTAGTTTCATAGACATTTAATGTTTGCATAAAGTGTCTAAATGACTGATTTGTTGTCCTTCTAAATGCACAAACATTTGAAATGTCAGTCACACTTTCATTCTTTGGTAATTCATGTTTTCCTATGTTTTATTAAACCATTTGTGCATGTAATTGGACCTTGTTGTCTTTGAAAGCACACAGTAAAGTGCTGGTTTCACAGTCTAAAGCTCTTGAGAGGTATTCTCTGTGTGCTGAAGTATTCTTGGCCACTCCTTACCTTGGGAATTAGCCTGCAAGACCCCAATGCTGTCATCAAACTGCATAGATTTGATGTTAAGAGACGCCAAGATGCATTCCTTGTCCTGCAGTGAAGCATCGTCGATATTGTTCTGATTGGCTGACAGGATAACGCACATGTCGCAGAGGTTGATGTTGACGGCCCTTAAATCAGCTCGACTTAATGGCGTACCCTTCAGCGGAGAGAGACGGGAAAGAGGAAGAAAGAGAAAAACAAATTAAAGATGGCGCAGAGCTCAGGGAAATTAGTTAACAAGTGTTTACTTTTCTAAAGGCAGTGACATTCAGCTGATCTAACTATGTGCTGAGGGAAGAAGAGATGTAGTCTAATCTAAAGGCTAGCCTTTGCTGACGGCAGCTTTTTGGATCCGTTTTTCATATTCAGTCAAAGCAATGCTAACAAGCACTACAGCAGGAAGCAAAGTCTAAGATTCACACGACCAACAGGAACCTGCCGCCAGAACATCAACACTTGAAAACAAATTGTGGTGGCACTATTCAATGCAAAAAGCTTGTAAAAGGGAACATGTGCTGCAAAATGATGTCTTACTCCTTGAGTCGTATGAACACATAACGTTAACAGACATCTTGTTTTCTCCAGGTGTAAAAGCTCTAGGCTCATTTTCAATGCGTGCACTCACAGGTAAGATGGAGACTTTGGGGAAGTTGTGAAGGGTTTCCCACTCTCTTCTTAGATAATCTAATGAGCCCACAAACACAATGGGCTTTAGCTCATGGTAATGGAAGTTGCTTGCTCTTAAAGGCATCACCAAGTTTCGAAGCCCCACTAAAGCTGACGTGACGTCTCCGAATATACAGACTACTACATGTCCACTTAAAACCGTCATGGAGGCCTCACTGCGTGTCTGTGGTGAAAAAGCCAGAGACAAACAAGACAGTTACAATCTCGTCAGCAAGAATGGAATAAGAGCTCATATACTGCCACCTATTCAAAAACAACACAAGCGTCAGGGAGAGTATTGTTTAAAATATTTTTATTTATTTATTTTTTTAACCTGTATTTAATTGATTTAAATCTCAACACATAACAGCAATAAAGTATGAACATTGCAATTTGAAATTGTGGGGAAAAGCACATTAGATATTAGATAATTAAAATGAGGAAACCATAATTGAATAAAACATTGAGCATTGTCAAGATGTTTTAAATGAGTAAAATATATTTGTTTAGAATTTTTTTACAAAAAATACTCAAAATAAATTTCATTTAGTAAAGGCAAATATATATCTTACCACAAGAATATGGTCATTTAAAAACTTAAATTAAAATGGGCATTCATTTCACTTTGCACAAGGCAAATAATACACAATATGGACAAAATAATGCTTGAGATGTTTTTCAGAGCTTTGACTACAGGGTAAATATATAATGCACTTGCTCAAAATGGCATATTGTAATAATGAGCATACATATGCACAATTCTAATGTACAACTGTCTTTAGTTTCATAGACACTTTTAATGTTGACTCGGTTATTGTTTCTAAAAGTGCAAATATATGAAATGTCAGTTGACTGTACAAAATATACAATAACAAAACGTCACACTTCTCAAACACATTCAAAACTTGAGTGACCTTTGGTACTTTGAGGAATCATCAGTGATTTCTGTATAATTATTCTCAAATTGTGGTACATTTACAATACTAAAAGTGTAATTTTTTTTATTATTATTACTTATTCATTTTATTCATTCATTCATTTTCTTTTTATTATTATTCTGATCTAAATAACATTCATATACAGCAGTTTTGTGTGTGTAAAAGAAGATATTCTGTTTTCCCTTAAAGTAAGTAAAGTAAGATTTCATAATTCATGCTTTTAAAACAATGAATTCAGAATTAAATTTTGAGCATGTTATTGATAATGAAATGTGAACAGTTTGACATGTTTTTTGTTTGTTTTCAACTGGACAGAATCAATGCACTCATAGTGCTGCAAGAATATTGCATGAATATTATAGGATGTTAATAAAAAATATGGTATTATTTCACTCAATACTTGGAACTAGGTGATTTATAACTCCATTGCATTAGCACAACCCTACACACTGCAGTTATAAAGGTACCTACCAGAATGACCTTCTCAATTTCTTTGGATGGACACCAGTGAAACATTCCAGTAGAGTCATATCTTTTCACATTAGCATCCATGTTCTCAATCTGCTCATTTCCCGGAATGAGCAGAGGGTCATGTCTGAAACAGAGCATAAGGAGGAGAAAACATGTAAGAAGAAAACATGTGTACTGGCCCTATTTGCAAATACAGGTTAGTAAAAATGCAACATAGGGAATTTATCTTCTGGGCTTAATTGTGACATTTGTCAAAGGACAAACTTTCCGCACATCTCAATAGACGTCTATCGACAATAAATAAGCAGTAAACAGCCTTGTGCTGACATGGCTTGTCATTGTCAGATTGAATTTGTGCATTGGACTCCATCATAACTGCAGCTCTCTCCGGGCTGCCAAGACTGCGGAGTCATCAAAGCGTCCGCGCCGGTGACAGCACTGGAGTGGAAGAGATGGAGCCGGAGCACTTCAGTGACTGAGTGGCACCAGAATGGAACGCCAATTACCGGCTTTTACTCCGCATCACTCCTGACGTGATGTGTCCAACGGTAAAAGCTTTAACAGAGGCGCACTTTAAATATTTTAGGAATTTGCCCAATCACATTTTGCTCCCCCAAACTGAAGGCCATTAATGTTTCAGCAGCATGTCACGTCCAAACAGGCTAACCTATATCAGCGCGCCCTGCTGAAGCTGATCTGGGGGGCATGTTGACCGTGAAAGAAGTCCCAGCACTTGAGAAAAGCACGCATTCATTTCAGTGAACCCCCTTGAAAGCTTTCTAAACAGCTCAGTAGCTGAACTATACAACTGAAAAACTGAATTCACAAATCGAATGTGTGGCCATGTTAATTTGATGCCTGATCTAGGGATGTTGGTATGAATAGCAACTCAAAAACAGAGTATAGTGCTGTTTTGAGCTTGTAATGGTTGAATTCTCTGCCTCAAACACAGATTTATTGGTAGTATTTAATATTAAAACATTCTTTAAAACATGAAAACATGAAATCTGCTGTTTGCAAAAGTATTCAACCCATTGTTGCAGAATTTTCTGGAGATAAAAAAAAAATATTGTTCTAAAATTTGCCAATAAACTGAAAATAACTACTATATATTTATAATATATGAAATATATTAAATATATGATTCAGATGGCAATATATAAATTCATGAATATTGCAATGACTTTAATGTCTAATTGTTTGGCCATTTCCTAAAGACTTTGTCATTAGACTAGTTTGTGATCCCTGTGAAAGTTGTAAAAATAATAAAATTCATATACCGATATCACATACA
>RJVU01057857.1:4876911-4889020 GCA_003731715.1 Anabarilius grahami | reverse complement strand
GGATAGATCTTGCATATGAGCTAGGGCACAAACACCAGTTTAAACACCTGGTTAATGACTCTGAATTGACTCTTTGCTGTTGAACCAGTTCTTGAGTCATTTCTGTGCTATGGGTGTTTTTAGTACAGGTATTTTACAATTAGTTTCCCATCAGTGACTCTTGAATATTCAAGATTTCTGAGGGCAGTTTTTGAGAGAAACCACATAACCCTTGTAAATGCATAAAACTGTCAACTGAAACCCACCGTGCAGCATGTTACGGAGCCTGAGATGGGCCAAAAAGGCTGCCTTTGAGGAAATGGCCTCAGGGCAGACAACAAAGCCCCATCTCTGAGACACAGCTGCAGGGGAACATGCTCTCTCAGAGTCAGCTCGACCCAGCTATTGTGATAGTATTATCCACAGTGCTCGATTAACAACCATTTACAAAGAAGAAAAACATTTTTTTTTAACAAGTCCAGTCTGATGACAGAATACCATTTGATTATCTATATAATATATCTCTGACAAATAACATGTTAATGCACAAAACAGCTCAGCTTTATACGTTTTGAAAGGTCTGAAGCTTAAATATAGAACACGGCAAATAAATTACATTTATTTATAAATGCAATGAATGCCATTTATTTATTAACACCAGGGTGTATTAATTTTTATCATATAAATGTGATGCAATTTAACTGACATAATAATACCATGCCTGTTATGCCTTGTTCTGTAACACCCTGTAATTAACACAGCACTAAATGAGGTTTGTAAATTGCATTAGCCCCTTGTAAATCACGCTAATAATGAATGATGGGACCTCTGCCTCACCTTCCATATTTGCATAAAGTCAGATAATATTCTGGAAAATTAATTTACACTTAAAATAACTGCACTGTTATGTGAAGCACAAATACTAATTTCAAATTCAACTACTGCACAGACAAAATGAAACAACAGATTTGTGGTAGTAAAAACGTGGTAATTCTAGTCATATTACAAACCTCATAATTACTTTTTTTCCTCTATTCTTCTCTCACCTTCCTAAGCAGGTTAATTCAGTGACACGCTCCACTGACGCACCGCTTAGACTGTGTTTGATTGCTAAAATATCACATCAGAAATGTGTCAATTAGCATGCTTGCATGAGATGATATCAGACTGTGTGCAGGTGCTAATAACAGTGAAAGCATTTAGTGCTTTTACACCCTGGCTGAATATTTTATTACGTGGCGCATGTTTCACCACTCACTCTATGGACCTCTGTCATTTCAATCTCCCCTCAACATACTGACTGGCGCAGTGCACCTCTGCCAAGATAGCTATCTCTCACCCGCTGTCAGAGCTGCCTGCCAGTCACAAGCACAATCCAACGCGCCGCGCCACTCCACTCCAGAATAAAACATGTGACGTTACTCACTGCTGTTAGGGAAACCGACAAATGTATTTTAACTTCCCACAATTAGATGTGTTGCGTCTCCTTTGAAGTGTCCTTTTGAAGCATGATACTGTCATTGTGTAATATTTCAGACATTCTAAAATCAACCTTTTTGAAATTTTTACATTCCACTTCATTTCATTTTTGCCAACAACCAACCAGAAATACATTTATTTAATTTTAAATAGACATTTCAGCTAAAAAATTAAAGTGCTAGAGAACTTTATAGGAAATTACCAGGTACCCTAAGCAGGACAGAAAGTTCTCTATTTAATTGGTATGTCCAGAGGAGCATCCTAGACGTGCATTTGGGGAAAGAGAGAGCGAGAAAGAACAGAAGTTGCCCTGAGAGCCGGGCGAGCTGCTTTTCAAACAGCGTTCAGCTATTCCAGCGCATCACTCGGCAGTCACTGGCTCCCCGAATCCCTCTCCAGCAGCCTATGAAAGCAGCTCCTCGCTTTGAAAATTTTCCCTATCATGCAAACTGACAAAGGCATACTTTTCAAAAACCCACAGCCAATCTGTTGATCATTATTTATTTACGACGGCCTGGAGGCGCAGAAGCCTGTAAAAACCATACTTGATATGGTATACTCTGGCTGTTTTTCCCTTTCCTGCTTGTTGAATAAAGTATCCCTAAGGCTCCCTCAAACAATCGCTTTTCATTCAGCATAAAACACACCTTGTAAAGGCGAGGTATTTAATGTATGTTGTAATATATTGACAAGGAGGGCACAGGTTGAGGGAGTCCACGGGTCTGTCTTTGGTAATTTTAATGTTTCGCTGCAGGGCTCTGGCTTGAAAAAGCTTACACCTAGAACAGAGGACCTGTCATCCAGTACCCAAGAGCCAGCTGAACACACAGGCACCCTAAAGCACAGAAAACTTTGACACCGCTTTGAAGCCTTTCAAAACAGGGTAAATAACTCCCAAGAATTATTATCACTTGTAGATCAAAGAGCCGATGCATACATTACATGGCAAACGGGGACCTTCAAATCTGCTCAGAAAAACAGTTTTGTGCTGTAAGTTAAGGAATAAAAAGATCCTTCTAAGCAATTGCTGAAAGCTATTTTTTTTCATTCCACTCGCAGTTTATTGTTTAAAACTGAGAGCGAAAAGAAACAATTGAACATTGATCATTTTCACTTGGATAGCAGACTAAAGGGCGAGATCCTCTGCAGGGCTGACAGTTTACAGTATGTAAAATTCAACATAATTGCTTCTTTTGGGGGGGAGATTCGTGTTGGAGACCTCTGTCTGGGGTACTTATTATACGCTACAGCAAAATGCCTTGTGGGTGGCACACAACTGAAAAGAAACAAAATAAAATAAAAATCTTTATTTTTTAAAATAAAACAATGTTACATTAAAAAATAAATATAATAATTAAAATTAAACAATTTTTTTTAGTTTATAATAATGTGAATAACAGAATTAAATAAATACATTACACTTGAAAAATAAAACTGCTGTTTCATGTAAAAGATTAATTTAAATGTTACATTTTACAACTATTATTACAGCAATAATAAGCATGCAACATCAATCTGGCATTTAATTACAATTTAGAGAATATGACTGACTCACTAAAATCTCAATTTTTCGAAAGGCGAAAACAAATAATGTCAAACATGTTGGCTATCACTTTGCAGAAAGTTGTCCCTTCCTCTGAACCTTCAGCAACACTTTCTCACATGATGATGTGCAACGGAGGGCATTGTCTCTGCATTTTTTACAACCTCTGCATAAACGTCTCCAGGCCACATGGGCGGAAAGCAAGTCCTTTTATCAGTCAAAATCAATTAGCAGCATTATAATTCCACCGGACAGGATAAAAGGAAGGTAATATTTGAATTCATTTTTGATTGCGATGATACATTTCACATATGGCCTTAAGTACGAAAAACACTCCTCACAGGGGTTCCCACAATAGATGAAGAGCCCCGAGGCTAAGTAACCATGCTGGCGTCTCTGATTGGTTGGCACCGTCATTAGTGCCACCGCTGTTTAAGAACTACATGTGGACGGGACTGGGGGGAGATGACAGCTGAGACTTTAAAGCAAGAGTATTTTTCAAACAGCTTTTCATAGCTGCTTTCATGACAGAAATATTTCAGCTCTATCATTAACCGCTGACAGGCTGACAGCTCAAACGCCTCGGCCTGAAAGGCCTGCTCTCCCCTCCCTCTACCTCTCTCTCTCTCTCTCTCTCTCTCTCTCTCCACACTTTCTTTTTCCTTCTCCACTCCTCCTACTCCCACCATCCCAGCACCATCCATCCTGTCTCTGCCTCTCTTTCCTTTTGAAGGGTGGAGGGAGCGTCTTGAAATCAATGTCTTACCTCATCATTTTGGGTGAGCAGTTGGGTGAATTTCGCATGCCTCCGTTGCGTTGCTTCTTTTTGGGTGACAGTGTTGACGGATGCTCATCTTCGACTGCAAACACATGCAAAGAGTGTCAGACTGTGGACAGCTGGGATTGTAAAGTGTGCTGGAGATGACATATTAAAGAACACAAAAGCCAACACTCAATCAATCATTGCAAAAAACACTCAAATCTGAGAAGACCTCCAAAAATAGAAAGATAATAGTGTTAGTATGGACACTTAAAGATAGCAAGTACAGACCTGAAGGACAACCATTAAGTTTTACACCCTGTTTTCCATGAATTCTCATGAGTTCTGCTTTTCAAAGAGTTGTGTAGATCTATTTCAGTCTGTATCGATATGATCAAACTCTCTTTTACCTCTCTGTCATTGTTTGGAGGGCATGAGCTCGAACAATGACAGAGGGGAAGAAAAAAGAAAAAGAAGAGTAATTTGGTGTGCGTTTTTTTAATGGATGACTACATGGCAAAATCAATCCTCATCACTCAGAGAGCCGTGAGTGATGGCTCCGCTGTGAGTCTGTCCCCCGTACCACAAGCACTCTCAGCGCTGAACAAGCACCCTGAACTGAGCCTTCTCATTCTGAAACGCCTCTCCAAGAGGACGTTACTGAGAATGTCACAAGCTCTCCGCTTTATAAACACATCATGTGTGAGCCTTGAAGCTGTCTGAAGGTTGAGCTCCTCAAATTTTCGGAGATAATATGGATGTACGAATGTAAAATATTTGAAAACTATAGCTTAACTTAAAGGAATAGTTCACTCTAACAATGAAAATGTCATCATTCATTCACCATCATGTCATTCCAAACCCATATGACTTTTACTCTTCCAGGAGAAATTTTGAAAAATGTCCATGCTCCTCTTTTTCATAGGACAATAGCGTCAAATTCTGACCCGAAAGGCATCGAAACGTACCATATCTGAATTGAACATGAGCACAAATGTGATCTGTGAATGGTGGAGGGAAATTAAACAAGTTAAAATGTAAGATTTATTTTACTTTTACCTTACAGTTGTGGTCACTTTGAATTGTCACTGCATGAAACAGAAAAGTATGTACATTTTTTTTTTAAATGTCTCCTTTTGTGTTCAACAGAAAGAGAGACAAAAACATTTTTGGTGAACTGTTCCTTTAAGTAGGGGAGAAACTGTTCAATGTTGTAATAAAAACCAATAAATGTTTTTAGCCCTGGAATTTTGCATGTACCTCAACTTCCATGTATACCACAGTACATAATAGTTTTTTTTATTTGGGAAATTATTTAATATTTGTTATGCTGCACTGCTATATTTATATTATACAGTTTTTTTTTTGTTTTGTTTTTTTGAGTATGACACCAGGTACACAACATTTTGGAAAGGTCTAATTTGTATTAGAGACAAACTAGTAACAGAAACCCAAACTCTAAAACACTGCAAACTTGTGTGGCTCTGTTAGAAATCCATCAAGCAGCACAGCAAAATATTAGAGACAAATACCGCAAACACATACACTTGTATGTCTCTGATTTCCCTTTGTCATCTAATTGTTCTAATGAAAAAAGACAAATTAAACAAAAAGACGCTGTCTGTGTCTTCACCAAATGCCAGTGCTTGACATTTGAAATTACACTGTGGAGGGAGCAATGTGAGGCAGTAATCAACTTTAAAAATATCACTACTGATAAGATGGCGGTGCAGTGGCCCTTTGTTCTGTACTATGGTTGTTGAGCGAGTGGCCTGGCTGGGCCGGACCGCTCTCTCCTGCCCTTGCTCCTCCAAATTAGGCGGCGGAGATTTACGAGCTACAATGGTGCCCTTCAGTAAGAGGCTTAACAATGAAATAACTCCACCTGCAACATGGCCATTTCAGCAAGTCTCTGCTTGTTCCAAATTACATTACGGCACTTTTACAACCTCAATCAAAATAGGATCAGCCCACCAAAGTGTGATTGCTGTTCCATACCACGGGCAGCTTTAGCCCTTGCTTTTTTGTGTCGCCGATCAGAATGATTGAGCTAGACATCTGTCTCCTCTGCTTCAGACAGACAACTGGCTGATGCAAGCTTTAATGCACAACAGAGGCCCTGTTTACACTGTTTTAACACGGCATTTTAAAATGAAAACAATCCTCGTCCATACTGGCGTTTACACTGCGTTTCAGAAAAGATCTCCGTCCACACTACATGACCGAAAATGCATGTCACATGACCATTCATGCACACTGGGCATGTGCGTAGTGTGAACAGTTGCCGATTGCTCTTATAATAGCTTGCCTCTTGCACATGTAGGCAGCTGCAGTATTATAAAATGCAGAGTTTAACTGCACAATGGCTGCTAAAAAGCTGCTAAAAAGGACAACAAAGTAAGCAAAGCTTGCAGTTCTGTCTCCATGTTATTGTTTACACGGTCGTCGGGGCTGGTCTGTTACAGAGCCATTGAGAGAGACGGCTCTGGTCTGTTATTGTCAGTGTTGGGGAAAGTTACTTATAAAAGTAATGCATTACAATTTTGCATCACTTAGTTACTTTTTATGAAAAGTAATGCGTTACATTACTTTCACGTTACTTATCTCACCTTGTTTGTTTTTTAATAACAAAAAAATTCTATTTTTGGCAAATGTTAAGGCCCTTTCACACCAAAAGTGAAATGAATAAGACTCAGGCTGAAGGAAATGCGTATTCACACCTGTACAGTAGAGGGCGCAGCTCAAACAAACCTTTCAGCTGTGCTGCCATTCTGGATTAAAGAAGAATAGGATACAGGAGAAGGAAGTTGAACACTCTTATTTCTAAATCTAAAGTAATTTTTGCTTATTAGTATGGTTGAATTGGATCACTGAAGGTCAGGAGCAAATACATTGGCTAATAAAGTGAGATTAAATACATAAAGTATATTTGAGTAATTTAATATAGTTAATTATTACAGGTTTGCCTAAAATTTTCAAATTGCATTTCACTGTTTTTATTCATTTTGAGGAATACTGAATGTTTTCGTGCAAGTGAGATAAGTAAATGCATGTTTACATTTAGTCTAGATCTATAATAACCATCATGTTTACACAGCGCACACAACGCCTCTGCATTTACCCTATTTCTCATGGGGACAGGAGAGCTGTCAGTCAATACATGTGGAAAAAGTTACTTGTTACTTATTTGAAAAAGTAACTTCGATATTTTGTTTTAAATTGAAAAAGTAAAGCTTTACTTTACTAGTTACTTGAAAAAGTAATCTGATTACGTAACTCAAGTTACTTGTAATGCATTACCCCCAACACTGGTTATTGTCGTGTTCCGGTTGCGTAATGTGGGAAGCCATGCCTTTGTTTTCAAAAGTCTTCGTTTTGGTCCGTTTACACTGAAACGCAAACCCGGAGTTTTCAATCTAAAATGGGGTCTGCATCGTTTCCAAAAGCATCCATTTTCGAGGGTCGAAAACTCCGGAGTAGTGTAGACACCAGGCGTAACCGTAGCAAAAGTTATGCGTTTTAAAACGAAAACGCATTCATGAAAATAGGGCCAGAGATACAACAGAAATAATGGTTATGTTGCTTTTCATTTATTGGCACCTTTTTACTTTAGTCCTGAACACAATTTGGGGTGTCTAAGAGGGGGACAACGAGTTTACAATGAGGTCTAAAAGTCTGAGACCACATTGAAAATCTAATTTAAACCTGGAAACAAAAGACTTTGAAAAAAGAAACAAGAAAAAGGAAATATAATAGAAGCTGTTTATTCACTATAGTTTAAAAAAAAAAGGTAATAAAATATGACAAGATCTCAGAGTTAAACTGTGTCAGAAAAAATGAATCTGAATTATGTCAGATAACACTTGGTCAGGTCAAAGTGTCTGAATTTTTGGTCCCAAATTTTTATAAATTTTACTGGAAGTCCACTGTATGAAGAATTTTTGGGTATAACAAGTCACAGTTTACTTTATTTTGCTATCCTCACTTAGATAAATGAACTATAGTGTCCTGCACCCACTAGTAAAAATATATCAAAAATATAATAAAAAATGTCAGAATTTTTGGTTATATATATATATATATATATATATATATAAATTAGTGGTCTTGTATCCCATGGTATATGATTGGTAAACTAGCTATTCTGGCACTTCTATACTCTTATTGATGGCAGTTGTGGTTACACACATTACACACACACACACACACATTTAGTGCTGGGGTGGGGGTACATTAGCCACAAGATGCTCTACATGCATGCGGCAGTGACTGCAGGGACCCATGCAGGAGGAAGGGGTTGTTTGCGGTAGCACTGACTAATGCGTCCTAAGGCGCAACCTACAGTGCGTGGGGACGAGTGTGGAGGACAAGTTGCTGGGGCGGTAGCGGTATTTTCCGGGCAGGCTGCGGGCCCGGTTCAGTCCAGCCAGGCTGAGGCGTGACTGTGAAGGCGGTGCCAGAAGGAGCAGACTTCCTTTACGGTTATTAACAAGAGGTACAGCAGACGTGGAGCACTCCACAACCGGCAGCACACTGGGAAGAGTGTTGGGAACAGCCATGCTGTTGGCCAGTTTGTTTGAGCGGTTTTGAAAAGTCGCTCTAACTTCCTCCTTTACTGTCAAACAGTGGAAGACAAAACAATGAAAGATGACTGTGATTGGGTCAGTGACATATACTATTAACAGGGTCCATGATAAAGGAAAAGAAAAAAATATATAAATAAATAGTGCTGTCAAACGATTAATTGCGATTAATCGCATCCAAAATAAAAGTTTGTTTACATAATATATGTGTGTATACTGTGTATATTTATTATGTGTATATACATACACACACACACATACATATATTTATATATCTATATTTATATAATTTATATTATATATAAATATAAATATTATATATATAAATATATGTATTTGTTAAATATATACATGAATGTGTGTATATTTATATATACATAATAAATATACACAGTACACACAAATTAAATAAATACAAACTTTTATTTTGGATGTGATTAATTGTTTGACAGCACTAAAAAAATCTTTTACAGCTCTTAGAAATGTATTTTCTATATTCATGTTAGTTTCATATGGATTTGGAAAAATGTTTCAGTTTAATGACTCATGATGTAAAAATGTCATGTAGTGTAACCATCAAACAAAATGTAATAACATATTTTACTTAAACCTTCAGATGATCTTGATGATCTTAATCATTTTAAAAAAATTCTTTTAAATATACTTTTCAGTGTAATTTTTATGAAATATCATGCATGAAATATTAATACATAAATATCATTAAGTTTTTGGGTAGTCAAACCACATGACATTCTAAACTCGTTACAAAATAAGGAGATTATCTAATGTTTATCTAATCAAATTATTTAATATTTTAAGAGACTTATTAACAGACAGTCAGAGGCTCTGCAGGGGTCCTGCAAAAATTTAATGGAAATGTACTGCTATCAGCTTTAAATTGAAATAAAGTGCCTTGTTAAATAATAATAATAAATAGTTTTAAAATAAGATTTAAAATTGCAATACAAGTCATCTAAAAGCACATGCCATTAGTGCTTCTAAACTAAATATATTATGATTAAAACACTGCAGCGTTCATAATTTATCACTGAACTGCATGAGAATCACATAAATATTTAAGTATGAAAATACAAGTTGACATGATTTTCATTGTTGAGCCATTTATTTCGCCCTTCGATTACCGTTTACAGACAGATCCACAAATCTGTGTGCCATAAAGGTAACCGCCGCATTTTTGAATAATTGACGATGACCCCTCAGTTTTATAAAACACTACTTAACCACTTGCCAAGCGCTTTAGGTGAAATGTTCAATATGACATTTGCTTTTCCATTGCTAATAAACATTAATTAATTAGAAGCACTTTCTTCCCTGCCTGCTCTGCGACAAGACAGAACAAAGCATGAACATATTATTCCTGATAACAGTCACAATGAATCAGGTCACAGTGCAGGTAGGGATGTGCTTGCACAAGGGAACACGGCAATCTCTTTACATCCTGCCTCGATATACGGCAAAGCAGTGTTAAAACAACATATCTAAAATGTGTGAAAATCAATACTTCATACCACACACAAAAATGTCTTAGATTAAGCTGTGAAAAGGACCAAAATACAAACAATCTACTGTCTGACAGACGTGAGTATGCAGTGTGTATAAGGGACCTGAAGTGTTTCACACAGGGAGTTATCAAGCTCACCGCCTGCCACCCGAGCCATAAGACTCCAGCCTAATGCTATCTACATAAAAGGCAAGAGGTTAACCAATATCTGGTGTAAGTGGAAAAGCAGTTTCCGCCCGCTCCCCAAACCTTGCTCAGAGCAATAAATAGATGGTTATTTCTGCCGTCAGCTGCCGCATAGATTTAAAGGCCGCCACAGATAACTCCTGGATTCATCTGGCCCCTGTCAAACACGAGTAGCATTATACAGAGAACATCCGCTGTGGCACTTTCACTGTGGATTTACAGTAATCCAGACGGCAACTGTCCCTTTATGAAATGCAAATCCTGTGACGAGCCACAATTGTGCATTCTTATCAAGGCCATTGTTAAATTATAGAAAATACATCTGTGAGAAAATCCATTTTAAAACTTTATCTAATTTCATGGTGGCTCTAAATAAATCAATTCGCTATACATACATTTATGAAAATTTTACTTCACTTAAATTATTTATACTATTTTTTTATATTATGCTGCTGTTAAAATAATTTTTTTGTCCTTCAGATGCAGAAATAAAACACAAAACATTTTAAAACAGTTTAAAAATAAACAGTCACTTAGGCCTATTAATTATGCAAATACATATGTTTACATACAACATTGAGATACATCGAAACGGTACATATGAAATGAAACTTAACAGCAACAAAGCTAAAGCTCTCTCAGCATTCGCTTGGCGTCTGATTTACCTAAAACGCATTTAGCTGTGAACCAAACCCCAGACTGTGGCTGTGATCCCATTTTCCCTGGAGTTGTAGCGCCATCTGCTGTTGATGGCGTCACAACACAGAAACATCTCTAAGACTCCACACATGCGTGCAATACATCATAGCATTTCTATCTCTTCAATCATCCCTCGCAAGGACACGGAGCTCTTTATGCAACATCTGGATTTCATATGGATCCCTCTATTCAGCACCTGACCTTTCTCATGCACGTTTTAAAGTCGAGCAGCCCCTCTGATGCATTTGACCAGAACCCAGTGCTGAGAAACTGTCATCACGACCCCCCTTCCCATCAATCCCCAGTAATCTACAGAGAGCTGAGGATGGCAGCTTTTGTGCTGTAATGCTAGTGGGGGTAAAATCAAAAGCAAAGAGCCAAAGCAGGCAGGTTGCACGAACGAATGAGGGAATGAGGAAAACAGAGAAGTACACTTACGTGATCTGACATATCCGTTAAACTTATATTTGGCTGAGGGGAACGCAGAGACCAATGTGAGGATACAAAAAGGAAAAGAGAGAGAATGAGTGTGAGATAGACAGCAGAAAGACAGTACATCGCACTTACACAAGGACAGAGAGGAAAAAAAGTCAAGTTAACAGCAGTTAGAAGCAAAAAAGGATGATGAAGATAATTATATAAGCAGGAGATGATTAAAGAAACAAAAGAGATGATTGGTGGACAGAGTGGACTTCAAAGAAGCAATGAAAATCAAGCTGCCTGTTCAGTGTTTCCACATCACGGATCCATTTTAAGAGTCAAATGTTGGATTCTCATCCCAAGACCGATGACGAACATACTGCCCAAATCCGAACAACCTCACAAGGATCATTATGGTATTTGAATTTCAGATGGGGAAAAGAGAATGCTTTGATAAGTCATCATTTTATCCTTGACACTTAATTTGATGAAAACCAGTGAAACCGATCAAACAGATGTTAACAATCTTGAGGCTTTACCAAATAGTTAAACACAAATTACAGATGTTTCCCATCACATAATTGCTTCTGTAAAAATTTAACGCTGCCAGCTGATCATTTTTGATCAGTAATTACTATCTTGTCAACTCCAGATGAACGCCAAACTGTAGGCACTGCATGCTGGGAGAATCAAGATACTATATGCCACAAATTTGTGACAAAGCAAACAAACAAAGTCATTACAGTGAATATGAATTGATGGTTTGAATACATGATTTGCCATTTTCGTTACCTAATGTTTGGTATTTCTGAGTGAAAAAGCAATATTAGTGATATTAATATTATTCCATATTTAATATTACAAAATGTTTTATATAAAATTTTTTAAATGAACATTACAGCATTTAATATATTATATATATATATATATATATATAT
>RJVU01057857.1:4843593-4874412 GCA_003731715.1 Anabarilius grahami | reverse complement strand
TCAGATTTTATTGAAAACAAGGTAAATAATGTGATGTGTTCAAAGATTTTCATCGGAAAATCATTACTGATTGAGGAAAATCAAAGTCAGATGGAGGAACTCTGTGAATTCCTCATCATAGAGATGTAATGCTAGATCTGAAGCAGAACCGATGGGAGAAAGTCAAACAAAGCCGCAGCTGGCATTAGCTGTCAGCCTTGGCGAAAACACGCTCATTTCAGAAAAAAACGGCAGCAATGAATCCAATGAAGGATGACGCTACATGAAGAGATCAGTAACTATGTAATGACCAGTAACTGGTATCCAGGGATATCACCACAGACCAAAACACAAGACACAAAGTCAACCTCATCATAGGGTTTGATGCTAATCTAAGCTGATGTGGCGAACAGTCGGAAGGCAGTTGTAGAGGAAATGCGATCGCCTGAACTGACCCCTGCTTTTATAGTAGGTCGCACCGCTGCCATTCCTAATTGACAGACGCTTTAGTATTTCACATCTGCTAAGGCTTAATGAGAAGACCCCTGTTCGGCGCTGTCCTTTACACAACTAACTGCTTCAGTCATCTGACCTCATCCAATAGCCTGAGTCACCGCCATCTCAATTGAGTTCCTGTCAGGAGATCTCTTTTTAACTTTCCCATTGAGCCTGACAGTCCCACTGTGGTATACAAGGCATTAAATAAAGAACATTGACTTTTTCTCCCCTGATTGCTGGCTAAGAGAAAATCATCGAGGAGGATCAGATCCTGTGGAAAGGGGGAGAGTTTGACGTGTTTTTTCAATTGCACCTAAATGTGGACTTTACTAAAGGAAGAGGTTTTATTTCAGCCGGTGGAAATGATGGAGGCATTAATGGCTTGCGGTTGTAAAACATGATTGTCCAAAAATAGCAGAACAGACACTGCCAGTATATACTTACTCTTTATGAACAGAAGAATCTCACTAAAGATCCCTTTCAATCACAATCTAGCATTTGGCATGTGAATTAAACATGATTGTAGTAAATAACAGACATATAAGGGTTCTGACTGTTTTTCATTTACTGATATACTTCCAATTTCGCTCAATTAACAAATATAGTCAAAAGGGATCTTGACCAGTGAGATGGACATTAAAGTTTCATTTTCTTGATTCTAATCATTGAAATAGGACAAGACGGCATGTAATAATTAAAAACATTCAAAATTCAAAGACCAAAAGATTGTGGGTACCCAGTGTTTGAACCTGTGGGGGGAAAAAACAGTTAGCCATTCATTTGCATGTTTCCTAACCTGAAGAAGGGTCTTCAAAAGTCACATGAACATGAAAATATTATCAAAACATCATCAGTGTCAATGTACACAATTAGCCCATGGATTTGATTAAAAGCACATCATACTGCATAGTTCATTTAACAGATACATGTACACCTGCCATGTAAAAGTGTAAACACCAAAACAATGACTGCAAAATGTCACCAGCACCGCACAAGTGCTCCACTAACACAGCATGCGGCAACACAGTCCTACTGCACCTACTGCAGCACTAACACAGAGAAGCCACGTCACTTCAACTACCACCAATTCACCAAACGAAAAAGAATATGTACTAGTGTACCATCCAATAAGCCACAGATACGGAAATAATGGAGGAACGAAACAGACGTTAAACACAGCATATGAAACACGGCACAGACACGCACACTCACACGCTCACAGGTCACGGACATCGAACGGCATGTGGTTTGGCGATCGAACTTACAGGCACGTAAACTGGTTGAGCAATCATGAACAGAGACAGAAGAAAGTGGGAAGGCCCTCTGAAGACTGTCCATGTTACTATGTACACTGCCTGTCATGCACGAGCAGTCGCGCTCAGAGCGCCCGCAATCAAAACAACATGCCAGTTTCATTCGCTTGTAGACGGACATCTTGGCTACAGTCATGTGTTGGATGAGAGGAGAGGAAAGCAGCAGGTTAATGGCAAGGATCAAAAGAGTTTTTCAACCAGGGAAGTCTGAAGGTAACTTTTTCAAACAGGAACAAAAAGTGCAATGCCTTAGCAGCAAGCTCTGACAGGTTTGACCCGCAGATGGACCACTGCGCTCCCGCTTGAAGTACGCTTCGGATAAGCTTCCGATTGTGTTCCCACTGCACATGTGAAGTTCGATCCAAATTTGAAGGTTAATACCAAATTGGACTTTGAAAACATCTAATAGAGGGCTTGTTTAGGCAGGAAGCAGTAGTCTCATTGGGGTCAAGCCGTGCCCTAAGGCTGATCATGTCATAAAAGGATAAAAGGTCAGATATGACAATATGATCAGAGGTTGGGGCAAGGGACATTCAGGCAGAGAGGAATGGGTGAATGTGTTCAGCAGCAAAACCTCTTTGGATAACATCCTCTGTATCTAAAGGAGAGGATCACGTACCTGTATCCCATCATGCAGCAGCAGGTTATCGGCATCACAACGTGCTACAGGCTCTTACGTGGGCGCTCTATTCTGTTCGTCAAACTCTGCTCACCACTGGACTCAGTTGGGAGATTCATATGGTAACACGCCAATAGGCTACTTCTTCATTCCCAGATTAGAAGATGCATTCGCATGCATTGCGCATTTCATTTAAACATACATTACGTGGAGTGTATGTATGCGTGTATGCATGTTTTTTGGTTCTCAAAGGAGCTGTGGTGAGAGACTATAGCAGCATTTGATTGCTGTGAACCGGACTAAAAACAGTCCCTGGTACACATTCTCCCGGTGCCACCTCGCTAACGGACCGTAATCAAGTCTGGCACCCTCAAAAGAGCAAACAATCCACAGGGAAAAGCCTGCTTTTGACTTCCATCTGAGGTTATGAGCCTGAATTAAGAGGCCAATTTCAGTTGTATGCTGGAGAGATAATACGGTAAATGACTTGGCCTTTAAAGCCATAACCTCAGGGATTGTTATTCTTATAGAACCATGCAGAGTGGCTGAAATTAAGGAGAACAGGCATGCAGTGGGAGGCGACCGCGGTCGTATCTCTCGAAACGGCAGCCCGGTCGACTGTTTACGGGGCTGAAACAGATTAAGGCAATGTGGAAACATGCAGCAGCGGGGTTTCTACTTAATTTCATGCTGAAATCTATCGCTTCAGAGTTTGAGGGTTGACATTCATCGGAGCACATAGTATGTGGTTATGTTAGTCAGTGAGACATGGAGGGCGGAAGAGACACAAGACAACATGATGATGTGAGTGACTGAACATGACTACACAGAGAGCCTAATTACTGAAGCCTCTTTAACAGAACAACCCGATTTAGCAAGAATGCTCTCAGCACCCCTATCATCTTTCCTGGCCCCACAACCTCCCATAATTCAAAGCAGGCTATGTCATGTGTTAAAATACTAATGGAAAGGAATATATCTCAATGATTTATAATATGATCATATATGCCAACTTTGAGCTTTTACTTACTAAAAACGCTTAAATCATGAGTGATTTTATATACAGTGAAGCCTTGCGTTCTTAAAATACTTAAAACAAACACACCTCCATCCGTACCGATATAAAGCGAACAACACCTTGGGAAGACCTACATAAAGAAACCTAGGTGACAAGTGAGAAGACCCTACAGTGCACATTGGCTGATAGCAATCTTGCTAAATAGGTTTATGAGGACCTCAGTGTTCCCATTTTGTTCTGTTCTCATCTGTAGAACTACAGTGGCATCTAGTGGCCAGCATTGTGTACAGCCGCTAGGTCAACACCACCGTGAGCCTAATGTTGAGAGATGTACCTATCAGTGAGGGCAGTGAGTAAAAAAGGGTCCAACTACTGAAATGAATTGAAATTCAGAACATTTCAATTCTACCGATGGTTCTTGTGTCGTGTAGAGAAGCTGGGCAGGGGCTGGGCGGTGGAGACAAAGGGGAGGCTGTAGGCAAGAGGGAGACCAGATTGTTTTGATTGTGTTTTGGAGACGATGCTCGTTAAGTCTAAGAATTTGAAGAACTTCCCACAGAACTCTTTCCGCTCTCTGAAAATACAGCAGCATGCGAAATTGCCTTTGACAGCAAGGGGACGGATTCAAAGGGGACTCAACCGCCCCCCTTGGCACTGGTAAGGTCCATGACTAATAGTAGCAAAATCAATCAGCTTGTTTGACTTTTAAAATTCTCATGACAGGTTACGTTGAGTTTCGAGAGAGCCAAACAACCTCTGAACTGAATCACCGATTTCAGAATGGTGCTATGGGTAAAACTTCGGGAGGAACTGTTATTGGTCAGGAACTTTTTCTTCTCTCTTATTAGAGACTGGTTTGTAGGGGTCAGGACAGGGTCATTTTAAGGCCAGCAAATTCTGCTGTATTACTGTTTTGGGCTGAGGACAGTGGAGAGATGAGAGGAGGGATGCAGCAGCTAGACTGATACATGCAACATATATATAGAAATATATAGAACTATTATCAGAGTGAGACAGTTAGACTGTACTCTGGGCCACAGGAAACCCGTTTTTACTCACAATATGTCACTACCAGTGAGAGGTTTAAATAAAGAGGCGATATTCCAAGGCAGCAAGGAAGGAAATACATCAAAAAGTATGTCAATGATCATAAAGAGGGTGAAATAAAAGAACACAAACTTCCATTACAGCAATGGAAACCTCGTCTCCCTTACTGTGAGGCTATTGGCCTCTTCTCAGTAACCTGAGAAGAGAATTTCACCTCTCTTCTCAGGTGAAATTCAGTTTTGGGAGGGTGCATATCATCAAAAACATATGATTGGGAAGAGAACAAAAGAGAATAAATAAAAATGTTTTAGTTCAAACGTACATTATCGTTGCAAAGTTTGGGGTCAGTAATTTATATAATAATGTAATAATGCTTTTATTCAGCAAGGAAGCATTAAATTGATCAAAAGCGCAGCGAAGACATTTACGATGTTACAAAATATTAAATAGATGCTGTTCTTTTGTACTTTGTAGTCAATGTTAAAGAATGCTGAAAAAAATGTATCATGGTTTCCACAAAATTTTTACCCGTGATATTAACAAGAAATGTTTCTTGAACACCGAAACAGCATATCAGAATGATTTCTGAAGGATCATGTCCACTGAAGACAGGATCAAAGGGAATAAATTACATTGATAAAATATATAAATAGAAAATAGTTTTTTAAATTGTAATAGTATATGACAATATTACTGTATGTACTGTATTTTTGATCAAATTAATGCAGCCTTGGTCAACATAAGAGACTTCTTTCAAAAACTTTAAAAATCGGTAGTGCATGTGTAATCAAACACACTTAGTGTGTCATCTGAAACATCATATATAATTTTAAATAATTAAATTAATGTAAACAAAAAATAAAAAAACAAGGATCTGCAGTTAAAGCCGGCTGTTTAAAAGTGCCCAGTAAAAGGTCACTGGGAATGAAGCTGAATTATTCATCTTGTGGCTAACTGGTTTGGACAAATGCTTATATAGGTCATGTAATAACAATGCATCATTCCAATATTAATGTTAAT
This sequence comes from Anabarilius grahami, assembly GCA_003731715.1. Taxonomy (NCBI): domain Eukaryota; kingdom Metazoa; phylum Chordata; class Actinopteri; order Cypriniformes; family Xenocyprididae; genus Anabarilius; species Anabarilius grahami. Next base: position 4,868,918 of record RJVU01057857.1, on the reverse strand, counting down.
GTATGCTCTACTTAACAAAAATATTGCTTTATTCTACCAAGCCAACATTAGCAAATGACAACAAACATTTAGGTGCTGCCACATCTATATATAATTAAGAGGGTGTTTAAAGAAATACAGTTCTATCAAATGATGTAAATGTCTACAGGAGCTGCTCTGACAGTGGACTACACTCTGAGCTATTAATCTCTCTTCTACTTCAGTGACTTCCTGTCAGAAAGTGTTTTTGCCAGGCTGAGGCAGTGGGACATGACAGTGGCGCGTCCAAACGGCAGTTGCGTTGGGCGCTCTGGGTAAACAGGGTGGATATGATTGGTAAAATGATCCTGGGCCAGGAGTGTGTTTTCGTTGTGTCTGGCGAGGGTGGGCCAAGCTGCTCTTGCCTTTTGTTTTTCCACCTGACTGGTGTCATTACCTCCGCCTCTCTCCCACTGACGCCACCGTGAGCTGACAGCCTCTCTCTTCAGCCCTGCTAATCATGTCATTCCCTCTCTACATCTGTATCTCTCTTCACCATTAGCATGCTGATGACTGGCTTTCCTCAAGAGTCTCACTCTTTCACCTTGTCATCTTTCTCCCTCTTTTTCTAGGCCTTCAACTTGAAGGTAGTCTGTTTTTGATGAAGTCAATAGTTTCTACAGTTCATCGCTCTACTATTGGTCTACTACTTTTAGTATTACTTGTCTTAAAGTGGTTGCAAGCTAGCAATGTGTTTTGTAGATAATTATAGTCTTAGGCGTGACATACATTTTTTGACACTTAAAGGTGCAATAGGAGATTCTCTACAGAAAAGTTTTTTTGTTATACTGGTAAAAAGTCTCCTCATATCCTGATAGCAATCACTATATTAACCGGTCTAAATGTATTTTTTATAAATATATATAGTCTGTGGAAAGCATAGGACCATAACATGGTCCTATGCTTTCCGTTCTGTAAATCGGCTGTTAAAAATCTTGGGGTTCAGTTTGACGTCTCTCTGAAATTTGACAAACAGATCAGCTCGGTGGTCAAGTCTTGTTACTTCCAACTGAGATTATTAGCTAAGGTTAAACCATTTTTGTCACCTAGCAATCTTGAAAAGCTTATCCATGCTTTTATTTTTGTAAGACTGGACTACTGTAATTCCTTGTATGCAGGTGTGAGCCAATCACTGTTAACCCGTCTGCAGTTGGTGCAAAATGCCGCTGCTAGATTGCTGAAGGGTGTTCGTAAACATCAACATATAACACCCATTTTAGCTACTTTACATTGGCTTCCAATTCACTACAGAGTTGATTTTAAATTACTTATTTTAGTTTATAAAGTTCTACACAATTTGGCTCCATCTTATTTAAGTGATCTTTTGCATCTGTATAAACCTCAAAGGAACCTAAGGTCATCAAACCAGATGATTCTAGGTGTCCCTAGGTCTAGAAATGAGTGGTGACCGGGCATTTTCAGTAGTGGCTCCGAAGCGCTGGAATAGTTTGCCTTTATATCTTAGACTTTTACCTACATTAGGTTCTTTTAAAAGAAAACTGAAATTGTATTTATTAGATTTGGCATTTGGCTCATCGCATTGAGTGAACTAAGTGGCTTTCTTGCCTATGTTGTTTGTTTTTGTTTATTTATTTCTCCTCTTTCTTCTTGTGCTGTTGGTCTCCTGTTTCTAGTTTTTATTGTACAGCACATTGGTCAACCTGGTGTTGTTTTAATTGTGCTTTATAAATAAATAAAACAAAAACAAACAAACAATAACATGTAAATCTAATTATTCTATTCTGTCTGAATGAAATAATAATGTCCTACCTGCCTGTCAATGTCTGATTTTACATACCCTCGTGCATCTTTCGCGGAGACATCATACATCATCAGCGCGTTTCATGCTATGCAGAGTTTATACAAACAGACTTCAGTCACAGAGCACCGCAAACAAACAGCAGCCACTTTTTACAGTTCCTACCGAATCAAAACAACGAGCTTATGCTGCATTTACGCCATAACTACCGTAATTAAGAGATAGCAACCTGTGACATTGTAACCGGAGCTGTTCAGTCAGACTCGGAATTATGCGATTCCATGTCAACAGTATCAACACTGAAATTAATCTGCAGCAGTCAGGTACAAGCTAAGTTGTTTACGTTCATTATTTTTGTAATGCTGTGCTTTGAGACATGAGGTAGTTTAACGCCTTCTCTTGTGACGCTTTGCTGAAAGAAGCTGTATGTGCATGAGCACGCGTTCATGTGTTTAGGAAGAGGCATGGCTTTGGATGGCAATTTGCAGGGAGGGTGGGATTGTATGCTTTCAATGCTAGCAGGCTAACATTAACATTTCCCAGATCACCTACTGCACCTGTAAGAAATGTATGATTTTCTTTGCATATATACTATCATTCAAAGATTTTTGTAATGTTTTGAAAGAAGTCTCTCATGCTCAACAAAGCTACATTTATTTAATAAAAATACTGTAAAAGCAGAAATATTGTGAAATATTATGAAAATTTAAAATAAAAATTAAAAAATATTTTAAAATGCTATTTATTCCTGTGATGGAAAAGCTGAAATTTCAGCCATTACTCCAGTCAACTTGTCAAATAATCCTTCAGAAGTCATTCTAATATGCTGATTAATTTCTCAACAAACAATTATTATTATCCATGCTGAAAATATTTTTTTTTGGAATGCTTAATGTTTTTTTCAGGATTCTTTGATGAATAGACAGCATTTTTTTTTAAATAGAACATTTTTGTAACAATGCAAAAGTCTTTACTGTCACTTTTGATTAATTTAATGCGTCCTTTCTAAATAAAAGTATTAATTTCTAAAATTGTACTGACTGGTGGTCAAAAGTTAATTATTAATAGCTGTACAGTGGCTATCAAATGAGTACGTCTGGCACAGTATTCAACAAGTAGTCAAAAAATACTGAGATTATAAAGCGCACATCTGATTTAAACTTTACTATACTAAAGGGTAGCCATCAGATTCAAAAAGGGCAGAAGGCTGGGTGACTCTTTTCAAATGTAAGCACTATAGTTACAAAATTTTTTTATTTTTTGTACTTTATATGTACTTTACCAACATAATCATTTTAATGTGGCATGTATGATTTAGTTTATTGTGAATTGAATGGTATGTGAGTGGAAAAGCAAAACCAAAGCCTAAAATCTGAACTTTTTTGACACTATTCTTTTGCTGCCTTGCAAGTGTTTGTTTTTTTTAAGAGTGAAACTGACATGAGCTTATTTTTTTGTTATTTGTATATGTAACAAAAACTTTCAAATTTAAACTTTCCAAAAAAAAAAAAAGCTACATTACAAGAAAAACAACAATATCTGACATTTTACACAACATAACAGTGCCCTACAAAGTGAAAAAGAGTCGGTGGACACATTCCGTTCAGACTGGGCTCGACAGGAGGGAGGGAGGGATGGTCGGGTCGGGTGTACTTACTTCTTTTGCAGCCACACTTTTTAATCCTTTTGGGATCTGTGATGTCATCATGACATGCTTTGCAGTAGAAAAATGCTCTGAAGAGAGACAGTAAAGAATTGAACATTCTGCTTCCAAGGGTGTCCTTCACATTTCCATTTCATTTGTAATTAAAATTGAAAAATCAAACACAAGAGTGCATGTAATTCTGATGGATTGGAGACCATACCTTTTCACCTCTTTGGCGTCACTGGCGATAAAGAATCCCAATGTCCCCTCTTGCATCTTAACGTGATTTCCGGGGTTGATGAGAATACTGTTCAGTCAGAAAGAGGGTCATTCTCATTAACATGAAGAAAATCAATCTTGCACATTCAAACACTCTAATCAAGAGGAATGGTACACATGTTTTTGGACCTCGTTGAGAAACTGATGAGAAAACATGCATATACTGCCTCAAATTTTGATACTGGAATTGTACCTTTGTCAAAAAAATCTGCAGGGAAAGGGACCTATTCAAGTAATACGGCTTAGGCCACTTGGTTTCACACAAATACAGTACACAACAGCATGACTTCCCCATTTTAATTCTTTTCTCATGAGGGTCTTAGATTGAAATGTCTGGGTGATGAGATAAAAGAAAGAATTAAAATTGGGGTGGTAACAGTCTAGGCGTTCTGGTCGATGGGCCTTCAGAAACACATAGAGTGAGGTCTATCGCCACACAGCAGTGCAATTTAATTCCTGCTTTAATGCAGTGAAAAGCAAGGGAATGACCAGCCCACCAAGAGTTCAGGATGCATCCTGGATCTCTGAATCAAGCTAATACATGCCATGCTATTTTACTTGAGGTTGCTACTGCGCAAACAGGACAGGCTAATTCTGAAATTATGTTAAAGATATTCTGTTATTATATCATTTAAAGCTACAGTTCATGGTTATTATTTTTACTGTTGCGGTTGTGAATCATTAAAAATAAGCACTGAGTCAGACGCTGCACTACCAATAATCATTATCTGTCACTCAGATGGACAGAATTGTAAAGTTTATATCATTTAATATTTTTATCTGTCAAGTTTAACTTTACTGATAATGTATGTCACATCATCTTGTTATAGCCAATATAATAATAATTATTGTTGTTTTACCTGGGAATAGTTGAACTTCAGTAAACCTAACACATACATGTTATTAATGCTTTAAGAGAGACTACCATTGAACCGTTTGGGGTCATAAATATTTTTTAATGTTTTTAAAAGAAGTCTCTTATGCTTGCCGAGGTTGTGTTTATTTGATCAAGAAGACAGTAATTTTGTCAATTTAAAGGTGCAATGTGTAAATTTTGGGAGGCTCTACTGACAGAAATGCAATATAATATACATAACTATGTTTGCAGTGGTCTATAAAGACCTTAAATAATGAATCGTTATGTTTTGATTACCTTAGAATGAGCCATTTCCGTTTACATACACCGCAGGTCCTCTTACATGTTAAGTCGTCATTCTGCGCCGGTATGTTTCTACAATAGCCCTAAATGGACAAACTGCTCTACAGAGCGCATTTCGTCACTATGTTCTTCTTCTTCGTTGGTGTTTTTAGAGGCAGCTTGCATCGTCACTATGAATACGCACAAAGAAGAAGTAGTAGTAGTAGTAGCAGTAGTTTATTAGAAGCAGAGACCATTCTTTGTTAGAAGTAAGAAGAAACCTCATTGCTTGACTGGCTACTCTCTGCTGTCTCAGATGACAACATCTTTGTCCTGTGTCAGCCACCGTAGCTTCGAAAGGGAGGGGTGAGCGGTGGACTGAGCAATTTGCAACCTTATCACGCTAATATCTACACACTGCACCTTTAAAATATCTATTTTCTATTTCAATTTATTTTAAAAATGTAATTTATTCCTGTTATGTCTTTTCTGCAATTACACCAGTCTTCAGTGTCACATGATCCTTCAGAAATCATTCTAATATGCTGATTTTGTGCTCAAGCTACATTTCTTAATATTATCAATAATGTTGAAAACATTTTTGCTGTGTACTATTTTGGTGGAAACTGTGATACAGAATCCAGAATAAAATAAACAGACACAGAAACTGAATAAAAGATCAAAATTAATAAGTTTAAATTGATCAATTTAATTTCTTTTTTTTTAAATCAAACGTTTGAATGGTTAAAAATGAATAAATTCAAAACATGTAAAGATGGTAATTGATAGGTTTAAATTGTTCTTTTTATTGTCAAAATGACAAACGCATTCTGAATCAAATTAAGTAAATGGCAGGATTTTTTTGGTTAAGGCAACCTCTGCCTTGAAGTTTGGTTCCCAGCAGTTGTTCAATCCCAGGCTATTGTGAACAAATACCAGTCAAACCTAAGCTAGTGTCTCTATGTGACTTCCCTTGGTGGGCGAGGAAATTTAGCTGTTTATGAATCCACTGTCAGCTTCTGCCAGATATTTGGGAGAGTCTGGTTTGTAACTGTAGAGGTTCAGCAATGTAGACAGAGCCACTACTGAACCACTGTATCATTCCCCATTAATTAGACAGAGACAGGATGACACAACACAGCCATCAATGGTTGCCAGTTGTTAGGAATCATCAATGAATTGAGTGGTGGCTGCAACACTTGACAAATGCCCAGCCTGACTAGAGAGTCAAGGCCAGAGAGCCCAGACGAAAGGGAAAGGTACATGATAGACATCCCATTATTCCATGGATTCAAAAATGTGGCCAGCATCACTGGCTCTCAAAAATCCATATACTTATTTACTGTTTCATACATGTAGTCTATCAAAATCCTTTCCTCTGGGCTCCCCAAATAACCACTTCATTGGAAATTAAGGCCGAAAGAAGGGGATTTAATCCATTATAAAGCAGATGTTGGCTGGTCAGTTAATGAAAATGTCAAAAGCTCTCTGTATTGCTTGAAATTATTGTGCTGGGTTATTTATCACTGAGCTTTACATCTGATTAAATAGCCCCCTTAGCGAGAAGCAGCACATTTGACATGCCGTTCAGAAGATGAATACAAACAGACTCATTCACTGACATATTCACACACGTTGCTTCCCAAATTTGAGATTTTCACACCATTTGACAGTAAATCAGACAGAAGCCTTATGCAATGGGTCTATCACAGACCGATTGCAAGGAATTGGAGGCTTCTGCTCGGATCAAACCTCCTATTACGGGAAACAAAGCAAGCATCACACATCACGTGACAGAGCGTACAGGCATGCAGTTACCAAGAGAGCAGGTGCAGCGATCGCACAGCGGCACGTAGATGCAAACTGTTGCAGTAACTTCTGTGCAGTTGGATTGTTGTACAGAACACCAAACTGACAGGAAGTGACCTCACTTCATAAACATCTACTCAGAGACGCACAGGCATTTGGGGACATGATGAAAGTCAGTTCCAGACAAACTTTGACAAACAGATCGACCATTCAGTCACACGCACTCGACAACATCTCATACGCCCATACAAATACAAAAATCACTCGCTCCGACACACAAATACACAAAAACGCAATACAGTGTTAGAGTGGTAATGACAGAAAAGGCAAAGATGGTGCCATGAATAGTGTGGCCTTTAATAACAATTCAGTGTTTAGCGTTTAAAACTCCATGAAGTAAAACTTTCCATATCGAGACACATCAGTTTTTAATGGACAAACACTAGTATTTTCTGCTATATAATCCACTGAGTACAGCTGTTTTCCGATTAGGGCACTTTTCTCTGTGCATTACGAAATAAGTGAGAAAAACATGAAGTACTGTTTGCATGGAGAGCACAATGCTGAAAAAGAAATGATTCGCAGCTGATGAAAACTGAAAAGTAATCAAACGGGGAAAAGGAAAGGAGAGGAGAGGAAGTCGAGAACAAAAAACAGTGATGCACAAACATGGAGTGGATAAACATTGTGTTGATATGTGAACAGCACAGACAAAGAAACAAGTGAATCGAACAATAGCAACTACTCTCTCTGCCTGCAAAGAAGTTAGTGCATTAAGCACAAAGAGAATCACAATATAAGAGATAGCGAGAGATTTTGGCCGTTTTTGAGAGGGAGGTGGTACAATATCCTTAAGCTTTTCTCCCACAGTTGATCTAAAGTGTAGAGGGGTGAGATAATGAAGAGGGCATACCGCTTTCTGCTTCTGCAAACAACAAGAAAACATTATAAATCAAACATAGACTGGGGAAAAAAAAGGAGGCGGTCATCTGAATCTGCACATTAAGATCAGGACTCTAAAGTAGAGGGCAAAACAGTCACTTTCACCATAAAAAAAATAAAAATACACTTCGCATTGGTTAACTCGACTGTCCTACAAAGGGGGAAAATATGGTCAAAATCCCAAAGTGCTCTTCTAAGTTTAGACCAGCCTACAACACCAAATTGAGAGTTACGCTAAAGGATAATGTTGTGCCCTCTAAAGGTTTTGTCATTATGTGTGGTATGGCAAAGTTATTAACCAAAGTTTAACAGCCATCCATTAGAAAGTAATCAAATTATATGAACTGTATCACACTGCGCGACAAAAAATTGTGTTGTGTTGGCACGGAGAATACTGGACATGAGTGGCACTTTTATGTGATATTGGGGGAAAAGATTTTTAGTAGGTAAATTAAAAAGTCAGGAAAAACAAAACTAGTTCATACTGTAACTACTGTACTGCTGGGCGGTATGAGCAAACTCTTATCTCACAGTGTGAGCCACTTTATTACATGGTAACAGTATATCACAATATAGTTACTCCTGCTGGAATTTCAAAGAACAAATGGTTTATATTAAATAACCATATGTCTATTTTGGGATAATGCAGAGAATTATTTTACAAAAAAAAAAATACAATTTATCTCATATGATTATTTTGTCTTTTTAACTCTAATCTAAAAGATCAGCTTATTCATAACAATTTAACAAGTCTGACATTAATGTAAAAACATATTTATATAATGTAAAACCTGAGTGTAACATAATAGAAATTATAAAACTAATACTATAAAATGGATAGTTACGACCAGTGTTGGGGAAAGTTACTTTTAAAAGTAATGCATTACAATATTGCATTACTCCCTAAAAAAGTAACTATTGGCGTTACTGGCTGGGCTTGCTTGTTTGTTTTTTAATAACAACCAAAAAAGTTCTATTTTCTATTTTTGGCAAATGTTAAGGCCTTTTCACACCAAAAGTGAAATGAATAAGACTCAGGCTGAAGGAAATGCATATTCACACCTGTACAGTAGAGGGTGCAGCTCAAACAAACCTTTCAGCTGTGCTGCTATTCTGGATTAAAGAAGAATAGGATACAGGAGAAGGAAGTTCAACACTCTCATTTCTAAATCTAATATAAAGTAATTTTTGCTTGTTAGGATGGTTGAATTAGATCATTTGAAGATTAGCAGCAAAGACATTGGTTAATAAAGTGAGATTAAATACATAAAGTATATTTGTGTAATTTAATATAGTTAATTATTACAGGTTTGCATAAAATTCTGAGATTGCATTTCACTGTTTTTATTTATTTTGAGGAATACTGAATGTTTTTCTGCAAGTGAGATGAGTAAATGCATGTTCACATTTAATCTAGAACACAACACCTCTGCACTTTATTTCTCTCAACATGTGAAAAGGAGAGCTGTCAGTCAATAAATGTGAAAAAAGTAACTTGCGTTACTTATTCGAAAAAGTAACTGATATTTTGTTGTAAATAGAAAAAGTAATGCGTTACTTTACTAGTTACTTGAAAAAGTAATCTAATTACATAACTCAAGTTACTTGTAATGCATTATCCCCCACACACTGGTTACGACTATAAATTCTGATTGGATTAGCTACTTTCAAAGCTGTTATAAAATAAATGGACAATATTCAGTCACATACCTGTGACCGCACATCCGTTGAATTCTGCATTTTGCCAAACAAATACCACTTAAAAACTTTCATTATAAAAACAGTTTCAACTAAATAGTTTCGGTACACATCCTACACTTTTTTTATACACTTTATTTATCATTCCTCCATGGAATCCTCTGTGACATATAAATAATGTGAAGTAGTCCTAGCCAACACAGTATATCCATCTACAGGGGAATACATTTTTAAACAAAATGTTTACAGACGCATTTCTAGTGTCCCATAATATATTGTCATACCGCCCATATCCATTAAAAAATAAATAAATAATGTGAGCTTCATGTGAGATAATAGGGAACAAACAGTACCAGATCTTCTGGTTGGTATTTGGGCTGTGTGTGTGTTTTCAGGCCATCTTGTGTTCTAAACCACACTCATTACAAAAAATGTATTAGTAAGAGTTACAGTGTACAGAAACATTGGAACACAGGTTGTAGATGTAGGAAGGGGTGGTGGGATTTGGCAAACTCGAAGTTACTGAGACAGAGTACTTCATGTTATTAGTTCAAATGGGTCACTTAACAGAATGCGACAGGAGTGCTATTGATAGAAGGCTCTTTACTCGGAGAGTAAACCCTCATCAATACAGCACAGGGAGTCTGAGCAGATGTCATGGCTCTTTGGCTTCACGGTGACTCTTACAGACAGTGATCGGCAACTGTGATGCTGTGAGAGTCAAGCTGAGGCGAACTTCCTCCAGTGACAAAACGTAACATGCTGCTGTCTCAATGAGAGCGATTTAAATTTGAAACCAGATTCGATTATTTGCAGAGAGACTTAATGATGAAAAACATAATTTCTAGCAACTTGAATAGGAGAACTGTACTGTAGGGGGTCTGCAGGACCAATGAGGGACACAACTGCTTTGCCCCTCTTTGGTCAGTGTATTGTGCATGGTAGAGTTTAAGACCAAAAGAGGACAAACCTGCTTTCCCTTTGCTCTGACTTGTACTCAATAGCGATCAACAACAACTTGAGCTTCACATAGCACAGCCTGAAAAAGAGAACAGACATTTAGCATCCAGAAGAAGTTATTTAGCAATTTAAATTCATTAGGCACATTAAATTAGACATTACAAATGATTTCAAGTTGATCTATTGCAATCAGAACAGCCTATCACCATGAAATTCCATTGGTTCAAAATCCTGCTCCGCTAACAGTACATTAAACATCAAATTTGTTCTAATTGGCTGTGAGCTGTGTCTTAAAAGGCAAGAATATGACAGCCTTTACGATACTTAATAGGGCTGGGACAATATATCAATGCATCGCGAATCGAGAAATGATTCTGATATTTTCTGCATGTATCGCGATTCTCTCTCGGATCGATTCTGAGCTTAGTTTTCAACAGCAGATGGCACTGCGTTCTTTAGAAACAGCCGTACTCTACTTCCTTACAATTCCTTACACACACCACTTGAACTTTCTATAAAATAATCATTCATAAAGTTCAAAAAGGTTGAAGTGAAAGGTTGAAGTGTTTGCAGTGGGCTGTTTACATTAATCTTGCATCATAAAAGCATTCGAATGCACGAGCGGTCTTCTTTGTGACCATTTGAGCATGCGGTTAAAAAATAGCCTAGAGAGCAATCTGCTGTTAAAAACTAAGCTCAGAATCGATTTGCGATGCATTTGGAAAATATCACAAACGATCCACGAATCGTGATGCATCGATAGTATTGTCCCAGCCCTAATACTTACTATTACGTGTTTGTAACAATGTGCTGTAAAGCTCCCATGCTTTACAGCAGAAGCATACTTACTCACAAACTGCAGGAAATGAAAGCCCCACAAAGGCACTGGACAGGTACTCAGTGTACATTTCATTGGCCACTCCCTCCAGATAATACTTCTGCCACGTGTCCTCCTCAATCTGAAAGGCAAAAACAGTTGGATTCAGATACACACAGTCAGGGAAGATTTGATGTGAATGGATAGATCACCCATCAAAACATTAAAAACATGACTTTATCATCTTTTTTTTTTCTTTTTAGTGGAAAAAAGCTCTAGAAAACATTCTCTGAAAATAAGAGGCGACTTAAAGGGATAGTTCACCCAAAATGAAAATTCTGTCATCATTTACTTTACATGTTGTTCCAAACCCATAACACTTTCACTCATCTTCGAAACACAAATTAAGATATTTTTTATGAAACCTGAGTGATTTCTGTCTCTCCATTGAAAGTCTATTCACCTGTTCAAAACATTCATAAAGAGACTGGAAAAGAAATCCATATGGATTGAGTGATTTAATTTAAGTCTTCTGAAGAAACACAATTGCTTTATCCACCTTATTTTGCAATGCGAAGAAAGATTATTTTATTTGAATGTGAAAACTTCTGATTCAGTAGCCGCAACAAGTAAATAACCAGAAGAATAACAAGTTCAGTAAACGGTAAAACTATCTGCACTACAAACCAGTATGATTTTGACTATGATAAAGAATTTAAAATAATATGATAGCAATTAAAAATTTGCAAGATAAAGCAGCATAACAGACTGTTTTTGTACAGGTAAAATAACTGGAATAGAATGACACCGGAAGCCAGACACATTCAAGTTACAAATGGCCACACCTGGTCTTTCATTAAAAATAAGGTGGATATGATGAACAGATTTAATTTAGGCTGTTATTCACATAGAAACATTGATCAAAGAACATATATAGAGCTCATCAAATATGTTAAGTGGAAAGTCAACCGTGTTTGCTTGACACACAACAACAAATGAGGTTTGTTCTTGAGTGTCAAGAAAGTAAGGATGAGCTTCTGTTTACCATATTTGAGGTGCTCTATGTATGTGCGTTCATATGTGTTTATCAATGTGCCTAAATTAAATGTTCATCTTATCAAGCAATTGTCTCTCTTCAGCAGACTTGGATTAAATTTATCGATTCATATGGATTCGTTTAACCATCTTTATGTACTTTTTGAAGTGTGAAAGTTGGTTACATGGATTTTCAATGGAGGTACAGAAATCTCTCAGGTTTCATTCAAAATATCTTCATTCGTGTTTCAAAGATCAACATAAGCCTTAAGAGTTTGGAACAACATAAGGGTGAGTTATTCCACAAATGTGTTATTCCAAAAAAATGTCAGTGGACAAAAAGCTGTTGGTTGTGAAAATTACATACTATTGAACCTATAGTATATTTATATTTGTATTTGTATTTATTTCGATCTCCATTAGCTGTGAAAACACAGCTATTCTTCCTGGAGTCGATGCTTCTAACATAATGCATTTACATGGATATTATGACAAAAGATAACAATAATACAAATTATAGATAAAAGAAAATACACAACAACAACCACAAAACAGCAAACAAATACATACTCACACCCACACACAAACACCCACACACACGCACACAGGACCTAGTTTATGTTAATGTAGTAATAGAGAGATAATATCACATTGCGGTTAATAGAAATTCCAATAATACAAAAATTCTATAGAAAATAAAATGTTTCCTTCTTGGGTGCTACTGAAGTGAGAGAAGGTGCCTTTTCAGGAGAACTTTAAATTGATGTTTACTGTTTGCATTAATAATTTCACTTGGCAAGTTGTTCCATAGATCTGTATTTTACAGTGCTTTTTCCATGATTTGTTTTTACTTTGGGTACTTTGAATCTGCCCTTTGTGGCATGTCTGGTTTCATAATTGTGCTCCTCAGAACTAAAACATAGCTCCTGATAAAGCACATTTGGTAATTTAGTACAATATTTCTTGTCAAATTAAGCAATGAGGCTTCAAATCTCTCCCTTACCTTTAACCAGGATAACATAGCATGCATCCAATTTACATTTGTTCTATACAGACATCGAAGAGCACATCGAGCTGCCTTGTTTTGGACCATTTGAAGCGCCTTGATATGAGGAACAGCAGCACAGGACCAAATCTCAGAACAATAATCTAACTGTGAGAGTACAAGTGTTTTCATGACATCTGCCACCATATTAAGAGGTAACAAATGGGAGCACCTTTTAACCATCGCGAGACTTCTGCCCATCTTGCGTACTACAGTACTGATGTGTTTGGACCAGGACAGCCTGTTATCAATTTCTACTCCAAGATGTTTAACCCCTTGTACCTGCTCAACATTTGTATCTTTCACAGTTAGGCATAATTTGGGCTCATCCAACAGCATACATCTGGTTCCAAACACAATACTTTTTGTCTTTCTGATATTTAGAGCTAACTTATTATTTATGACCCACTCATGTACCAATTTTAATTCTTCCATTAGGACATTTTGAAGTTTACCAATTGTAATTTGTGATGAATAAATTGTTGAATCATCGGCATACAGAGATATTTTTGCTTTTTGTAACACTAAAGGCAAGTCATTTGTATACATAGAAAAAGGAGCGGACCCAGACAGCTTCCTTGTGGTATACCACAACAAACACCTCTTTCGTCTGAAAAACTTCCATTGAAGAAAACATTCTGTCTCCTATTTTCTAGGTAACTCTGAAGCCAAAGTAATGCTGCTTGACTGAAACCGTAACATTTAATTTTTCTTAATAAAAGATTATGATCAATGAGATCAAAAGCTGAACTGAAATCTAATAACACTGCTCCTGCCAACATCTTGTTATCTAATGCTGTGAGCCAGTCATTGGTCATTTGAGCCATCGCTGTAGTGGTTGAATAACCAACCCTGTAAGCATGCTGAAAGTCAGTACTTAAGTTGTTATCTGAAAAATAGTTCGGAATTTGTTCAAAAACTATCCTCTCCATAACTTTACTCAGGGTTGGTAGCAGACTAATTGGTCTACTGTTAGGACCACAGAAAGGTACAGCTGGGCTTTTTGGTAATGGTATATAATCCTGTCCATCAAAATTAAATATGGTATCAATTCTGACTAAGTTGGATAACCACAACGACCCATTGTGTACAGTCTCATATCAGAACACAGCATACACACGTCTTGTTCTCTCTAGTTTCTCTATTTCTCAATATCATACTTTCAGGTGTAACATTTCAACCTTTTTTAGACTTGAGATTGAGAATAAATGCCAGGCATATTCCAGTGTCTGAACTCACAGCTGGTCTCTTCATCATCCTCTCATTACATGCATCTCAGGATGTGGGGCGGGTGGGGCTGTGATAAGCAGGCAAACTATTAGGCAAACACTCTGCCATTAGTCAGCCATCTCGCCCAGCCAACGTCTGTCTGACAGACAGTCAAGAGAGATGCTTTCAAAGTCAGGCCCAACTCTCTTTCTCTCTGCCAGGCTAAGAGCACTCGCATTCCGGTGCAGGCATCTTTTAGTGCGGCACTAATGGGTAGAGTTTTGTCATTTAGTCCTAAAGAGATGGCAGCCATTTACCGTAGGCTCCCTAAATTACCCCTCGCGTTTGTGCCCTGCCTGTCAGAGCTGATGTAAGTGTTACGGGCGTGTTCTCTCGCACTGACTGAACAATTATTTCCCTCAGTCCCTCCAGAGAGCCTGATCTGAATCCCCTCTGCTTATTGCTTTTTTGTTAAACCTGAAGAGACCAGATAAAGAATTCATGCTGAACGTTCAAGCGATATTATTCTTAGTGAACGACACAACACGTCAGAGATTTATACTTAGGACAACAGATATAATGCAAATGTGTTTGTGGCTGTGTGAATGTGTGCATCTCTGGGGTGTGGATCTCATTAACACCTCCCGGTAACACTCTTCTGCTCTGCTTCCTGAATGCCCACTCAAATCAGTCATGTTGCCATCTACTCAACCGGCCCTCTCTAACCCCGCTCCTTCAGCAGAGAGACTGGGCCTTACACTCTCACACATTGTCTATGTTGTCTTGTTGTCTCACTGTGCCTTATGTGAAGTTGCTGACAGAAAATGACTGAAGATATTTCAGATGAGAGCCAACAAAACACTTTAAGCACAATAAGAAATTTTAGCCAGACATTTTTAATACCACACTAGAGATGCTTTGTTATGGTTTCCAATTAAAGTAAAAGGATCAATCTATATACTTTACTATACTATAGATACTATACTATCTAATACTACAGATGGATGAAGTATAGATTGTATGTTTGCACTACAGAACTGAAAAAATAACATCATGATTTGAAAAATGCTGACATAACGTGTTTTCAGTATTTGTGTGTATATACAGTACTGTGCAAAAGTCTTAGGCCACCATTAGATGTTGTTTAAGCAATGGTATAATGGCCATCTATAATTATTTCTCAGTCTCTTTATTATAGCATAACCAGAAAATACAGGAAATTTGTATGCAGTATTAAAAAAAACTGAAAAAAAGCAGGAAAAAAACGACTTCTATAGGCTAAAGTGGCAAGTATTTAGTGACCTCCCCTTATACTTGAGCAATAGCAGGAACCAGCTCTCTTAAACCTAAATGGAATGGAAAAGCACTGGAAGGCCAAGAAAACTTTCAAAATATGATGAGAAGATTCTCAGATTTTCTTATTGGAGAAAATTGAAGAAGTCCAGGAGGTCACAATAAATAATGATTTTTGCTTAAAGAAGCCATTTTGTTCTGATTTTTTTATTTTTGTACATATTTCCTGTATTTTCTGTTTGTATCGTAATAAAGACCAAAAAATAAATATGGATGGTCATTAAAACATTGCTAAAACAATAAAGCTGGTGATGGCCCAAGACTCTTGCACAGTACTGTATTTCTATGTTTTATTAAGCAGGGGTTTACAAATTGGGGGTCTGTGGGAAATAAACTGAATTAAAAAAGGAATACATCTAACATTAATTGTGTCTAGAAAAAAAAACAAGATAATTAATATGCATATATCAGTAAATATTAAACAGATAATATTTAAAAACCTTTAATAAAGTTTTGACTTTAATACAGTGACAATATAAAAGCCAACTACACTACCATTCAAAAGTTTGGGGTCGGTAAGATCTTTTTAAAACGTTTTTGAAAAAAGTCTCTTATGTTGCATTTATTTGATCAACAATGCAGAAAAAAATAGTAATACTGTGAAATAATATTACAATTTAAAATAATAAAATGTTCTATTTTAATATATTTCAAAAAAGTAAATTTATTCCTGTGATGGCAGCCACTCCAGTCTTCAGTGTCACATGATCCTTTAGAAATCATTTTAATATGCTGATTTGGTGCTCAAGAAACAATTCTTCTAAAATATATCTTGCATATATTTTATGGAAAATGGGATCTTCATATTTGTGGGTCCTTGACATAAAAAAAACTGTATTAGAGCATTGTTGTTAGCTTAACAACATGCTACTGTCAAACTATAGGGGAATCAATCATGCCTAGCAGAAGAAGCATGTCTTGCCGCTTAGAGTTGCTGCCTACATAGTGTTCCAAATCGGTGACTAATGAAGTTTGGTTTTAGTTAGGGTGCTTAGAAGGCTGTTGCCAATGTAGACAGTAAAGGTGATGATACATGGGGCAACTTTTTGAGCAATGTTGCCGTGCAATGTTGCTGAGCAACGTTGCTTGGGCACTTTCCCAATGAGAATGAGCAACAAATTTATATCTGGATACGTTAGATCGGTCGTGGGCAATATTTTGAGATCCTCCAATCAGAATGTTAGCAACCGATCACGTGACCGGTTCGGAGATTTCAGGAAAAAATTCAAACAAGATGGCGGCCTCTCAGCGGTAGTGGAGAGGAGAAAAGGAGTGTGAACTCATATCTTTTTACGCTAGTAAGTTGTCATTGTTCAACCCAAAACAGGGAATTTACCTCATATATTGCTTAAAATACCAACAACTGTCCAATGTAATGCATGTAATCTGTAATTAAGCCATTTAATGTTTTCAGTCAAATACTAAAACGACGAGCTCTGTTTAACGGTTGTAGTAGCGTAGACTGTAGGGCGTTTGCCACATGAATATATCTTTTGACGCGATCGACACGGGTTCGAATCCGCCTTTTGCTGAACTCGATCTTCTCCCTTTTCCTATCACAAATCAGATCGGAAAGGCATTTATTTTTAATAAAAATGAAGAAAATATTTGAAAAGTTGAAANTTCGGAGATTTCAGGAAAAAATTCAAACAAGATGGCGGCCTCTCAGCGGTAGTGGAGAGGAGAAAAGGAGTGTGAACTCATATCTTTTTACGCTAGTAAGTTGTCATTGTTCAACCCAAAACAGGGAATTTACCTCATATATTGCTTAAAATACCAACAACTGTCAAATGTAATGCATGTAATCTGTAATTAAGCCATTTAATGTTTTCAGTCAAATACTAAAACGACGAGCTCTGTTTAGCGGTTGTAGTAGCGTAGACTGTAGGGCGTTTGCCACATGAATATATCTTTTGACGCGATCGACACGGGTTCGAATCCGCCTTTTGCTGAACTCGATCTTCTCCCTTTTCCTATCACAAATCAGATCGGAAAGGCATTTATTTTTAATAAAAATGAAGAAAATATTTGAAAAGTTGAAATAAAGTGCCTAACAAGTGTTTATAATAAAGTATTTATTGGGTTGACAATAGATTTGCTCCTCTCTGATTAGTTGCTGCCAACTGTCCATTGCCCTAATTAGTTGCCCTGTGTCTCATCAGGTTGCCCGTTGACGGCAACATTGCTCAAAAAGTTGCCCCGTGTATCATCACCTTAAGGCAGCTATTGTGGTATTGGGACAGAGCATATTTTACAAAATCCTTTCATTGCACAGCTGATGGAAATAATGGAAGCTTTCCAGCATCTCTATACATTTTACATTTATCTCACTGCTCTCTTTTACAGTGTGTTGCCATCAGACCCATTAAGAGATGATCAGCAACAATACTGACACACTTTTCTTTTTGACAGTTAAAGAAAATGTTTTGGTGGTGTCTTATGCGAGTATGGACATGGGTCAGAGAGGTTAGAAATGTGTATTCGTACGCTGTACTCTGGCATGGGTGGTCTAAGCTGTCTCTCCTCTGTGTTTTTATGAGAAGAGTGATGTGCCCTGCAGATGTTTCCACACATGCCACATTTAAACAGTCATTATAAAGTCATTCCTCATCTCTTTATGACACGAGAATGTTGCTCTCCATGTTGAAAACCTGCGCAGTCTAAAAAAAATCAAAAAAAATCAAAGAGAGTAAAATATAGCCCTTTGCGGATTTCAGAATACGTTTTACAATCTCTGTGAAATTCTTCAGTCTGATCGCTCACTCATGCTCTCACTCTCTCTTGATCTCTTCGTTTTTCCAAAGGGCTCCATCCAAATCTGAACCACCTGATAATAACCCACCACCTCACTGCAGCTATTCAGTTCCTCAGACTGTTTTATTTAGTGTTTTCTTAAAAAGAGCGATCCATACATCTCTGAGCAGTCTGGTTCAGTTGGACGATAAATAAAGATGGCTTTGGGGTGCTGTTCATTGACTATGAAACAGGCACATGGTTCGCATTTCCCAGCTCTATCGGCACGCAGGAGGACAGTAAATTCTGAAAGAGGAAAAACCACTAATTTACATCCTCACTTCCACCATGCCATTGACTCATATAAATTACCTCATAATGGCAGCAGCATTGCTGTGTTGCCGTCCCGAGTAGGTCCCAAATGAGACCGCCAGGCTCAGAAGATGATTTACTCAATACCATAATGGTTCTGGTGATTGAGCTGAAGTAGGGATGGAGGCTGATTCTACTCTATGGGTTTTATCAAAGCCCAAGACGGGCTGACGGTACCTTGATGTATGACCTCATGGAGAAGAGATTGGCGAGCATGGTGGACAGGCCCTGTGCCAGGCAGCTCTGGGCTATGAAGCCTGCCTTCAGCTCGGCCAAGCAGATCGCATCATCACCCTCCTTCCAGTTCCAGCTGGGAATGTTTAGCAGATGGGCCTGAGGACACATGGGACGAGACAAGGGGAAGTTAGCAATGTCCCCAGCTGAGATGTCTAACAAGTGTAGTAATGAAAAACACCAGCAGAAAATGAAAATCAATACATTTCTTACAGTTTAGAGAGAAGTTGTAGTTTTCTATAACTTGTAGCAAATAAACATGAATTTATTATATATTAAGGTTTGAAACACACAGTACAAAACATTGTCAAAACATAACGTGTTACAACAGCCCCTGGTGTCCCCTACCTTGTTAGATTATATAAATCTGTCAAACTGATAACGCAAATCTCATAACAGTAGCACGTCACTATCATATCTCATCGCTAAAACAGTGGGTTCTCTGACAGTCCTCTAAAACAGTTGTCTACAGTTGACATTCAATTGCTCTCGAGTGAACTGTCCCATAACCAAAAACCATCCATCAAGTCATTAACATCCATCTCCTGTTCCAGAGCTCCCTGATGAATACAAAGCTGTGTTCATGTTGGTGTAATAAGGCATAAATACTGAAGGAAAACAAGTCATGTAAACGTACTCTGTATTTGACTTCTATGAACTTGTAAATTTCCCATTGTCATGGATGGCAGAATCTGAGGCCCTGTTCTCATATGACATGTTCTTTTGAAACAGGTCACATTTTTGATCACTTTTATAGCCTCTTTGTACATTGTATGTATTCTTTCTGTTTAGGTCGTCAACATTTTTATTGTCGAACATAGAAAAAATACACTTCCTACCTTATTGTGGTACTGCAACATTTGAGTGATTATTCTGATCTTTGGATGGTAGTTCTTGATAGATATTACTCTGTAAAAAAAAGGAGAGAAGTCAACGTGAAACAGCATTTTTGCAGCAAGGGGGAAAAACACTTTTCTGCCTGAAATAGAACTTGATTTTATTTATCAGAAATTTGAGAAAGACTGGTGCGCAAGTTCACCCTCAATATATTTCTAGGGTAACTTTTTTTTCCTCCAAAATAAATCAAATTATACCATGTAAAATAAGACAAAAAATGTGTCAGTTTTCAAAATTTTCAATTTTCAATTTTTTTTTTTTTTTTTGTCTAGAGGTAAGAATTTTGATTAAAGGTGCATTCAATAATTTCTAAGATATACAACCATTCAAAATAAAAAAAAATTCTTAATTTTGTTTTTGAAAAGTCTCTCTTAAAAGATGGCTTACTAAGGCAGGCTTTTATTCGATGTAATACAATCAAAACAGTAAAATTATGAAATATTATTACAATTTACAACTTTACTACAACTTTTCTATTTTAATATATTTTAAAGTGTAAGTTATTCTTGTTGTGCAAAGCTGAATTCAGCTTCAGAGTCACATGATCCTTCAGAAATCACTCTAATATGCTGATTTAGTTCTCAAGAAACATATCTTATCATTAATGTTGAAAAAAAGCTGTGCTTAATATTTTTGTGGAAGCACTGGTACATTTTTTTCAGGACTCTTTGATAATTAGAAGGTTCAAAGAACAGCATTTGTATATATATATATGTTACCATTTTTTTAATCTTTACTGTCACTTCGAAACAATTTGAAACATTCTTCCTAAATAAAATAAAAGCATTATTTCTCAAAAAAAAAAAAACTTACTGACCTCAAACTTTTGAACGGTAGTATATTACAGCACTTTCGAAAAATATCATCAACATGATTTACACTCACATGAGAAAACTCTAGACATTAATCTTCTATTAAAATATGTTTTATTCTGCATGGAGCAGGTCGCTCCCCCATGTAAACAGAAACGCAATGAGTGCACCTTTAACCTCCATCGTAAGTCACTTTGGATTAAAAACAAGCATCTGCTGAATGAATAAAAAACCAATTCATCTTTCATATCTATAGAGAAGCCTGTGATATGTGGCAGAACAGTGTGACTTTCCTGTGAAATCCAGTCTGGATTTCTCTCCAGTCTCGTAAGAGAGGTGCAGAATTTATTTCCATATTAAGCTGCTCTATAACACATTAGTTCAAAAGAGCATTCCGAGACCTGCCTAAATTAATATTTCATTTTCCAAACAGGCCAGACTGGGTGCGTTACTCATGGCTAAAGAACATCTTCAGCATGAAAGGAGGAAGTGATATATGTTTGCCCTCCCTTCACACACTCTTTCAGAGCAATATTAGTTGACTCCATCCCAAAGGAAATTCCTCCTGGCTCTTTTCATCTGTGTCCAGGTATATAACAAGTGCGAATCTGACCTGAGATGCCGAGTATCCCATTCACACCTTTCTTTAACAGCACAGGAGGGTGAAAGACATCAGCTTTCAATACATCTGTTTTACAGGAGGACGTCTCTAGTGAGTGTGATACTGCTGCACAAAACAAGATGTGTTGAAATGCATCTAGAGTTGATAGCAAACTGTAACCCTTCACCGAACTGACCTCATGATATTAGAGGCATCTTCAGCATCGGGGTCTCCACAGTATTTGTTTGCAAGAATCAAGCAGGCATCAGCTGACTCGATCTGTACAAGATGGAAAAGAAGAGGTGAGGCTGCAGTGTTCAGAACAGCATCAAAAAAAGGACACTAACAACCTGCAGCATTATTCTCTACAACATCCCTACGATTCTGTATCTGTAATAAACAAATGAATTAAATAAGGTATCAGTGTATGACACCATTAATCCAAAGAGAGAGAAATGCTATGTTTTATGATGTTACCTTCACTCTTGCTAGATCATGTGGGTTGAGGACAGATCCTTGATAGAATTCCACCTGAGTGAAGTGACGTTTGAACAAGGCTTCCAGCTCAAGATTAGGGGAAATACTAGAGTATGGCAAAAAGAGAAAGTATGTTATTAACAAAGTGATGTAAAGCTCTGTAATTGTGAAAATGTTTTAAATTTATAGGAACAATGTGTCATTTGTGCGCCAAAAAAAGGAGCTTACTGGCTTATCTCCACGTTATATAAAAACAGGCAACCATATGTGATTTATTTGTTTTTCTTAGTAACACACAGTCATTATATTCTTTACAGTGGGTAAAGGCTCCATCAATCTCATAAAGTTTATTCCAAAGGGAATTGTACTTACTTATGAAGAAAAACAATTTCTACATTGACATCATCCCTGTCCTTGTGTAGGAAGTCTTTAAGGAAGTTGGAAACACTTTCGAGCGTGATATGACCACAGACCACAATATGCCTGTAAGGGGGAAAATTCAGCTGAAGAGCGCAACATAAAATAAAACAAAACTCTGGCATATCCTAAAAAAAGAGCATAAAGTCATAATAACCAAAAATGTCTTGAAAACATTAAATGTTGTGGCTTTCAAACATTTGCCGTCAGTTTTAGTCATAATAGCACATGTTGTTTTACCTCATATTTATAAACATTGTTTAAACACTAAATGAAGTGCTTTGAACTTTCCAGGACAAACAAAATTGAATCTTACATTTTAATGTTGGATTGTCAAATGTTCTTAATAAGCCGTGTCTCTGTAGCCAAACCACCCCTGTGCTAAGACGCATGTTGACATGTACATCAGTACTAACTGACATATATCGGAACCCCTGTCAAAAGCAGTTAAATTGTTTTTGGATCTGTGGCTGCCATGAACTCTAACCGTGACTTCTCTGGACAGGCACCGAATGAAAAACTTGTGATACATCAGATGGAACAAACAAACAGACTCGAATGGATTGTTCCAGAGGTCACGGTCTTCTGGGGCTCATTTGTTCTGCCTCTATAGTAAGATCTAGTTTCATACTCTAGAGCTGTTCCAAAACCTTGTAGTGAGTTGCCTTGACATCTACTAGCTATATAGGCAGCGCTCAAATAGCACTCATGTGCAGTATTAGCTAAAGCTAAAGATGCAATAATTTCACTAAGCAATAATCACAAAAACAAGAGTCTAGTTATTCCATCAGTACAATAAAAAAAACTACTTAATATTGAGTAACTTACATTTTAGACACAACATTGTCAGTTCTCTATTTTTGTTCCATCAGTTAAAATAAAATCTAAACAGGATCAACTGTTTAATTTCAGAGCAACATACAATAATGGTGTTTCATTCCTGAACGTATCAGTGTTTTTGAGCAAATTGATCGAGAAACTGATTCAGTGACTCGCTGATAAACACTCTCTCTTGTTTCATCTCTGAATGAATCAGTGTTTTTAAACAAATCGGTAGAGTAAATAATTCAATGACTCACTCGTGAAGACACTAAGTGCGTTCGAAATTGCATACTGACTGAGTAGGTACAACATTTGAATTTAAATTTACCTTGCGACCGTAATAAAAAAGTATGTTCTATATAGTATCAATGAAATTTGGATGTACTACATCTGCCATGTTGTTACTGTCACGTGACCTACCAGCGTCAGTTGTGTTGCTTCACTGCCATTCATAAATCCTCTCTCGTGGCCTCATGAGATAGTAAAGTGTCTATCAAATGCACACTCCAGAATGTCGGCAGAAGTAGCAGGTCATTCTTCTTACATTTCGCCAACAAATTTTCAAATACTATGTATTCGGATATGCTACTGTTTTGGCGCATTGTTTTTCACATACTATATAGTAGAGAGGTTCAGACGCAGTGACTCACTTGTTTAATTTCTGAACGAATCACTGTGTTTTGAATCAGTTTAGTCAATGATTGAGTGACTCATAAAATAAATTTGTTTAATTCCTGAATTAATCTGAGTATCAGAATCAGTTTAGTCAATGATTCAATGACTCACTCATAAATAGTGTCATATTTCATTGCTAAATAAATCAGTGTGTTTGAACAAACAGATTCAGTTAATGTTTCAATGACTCAAAGAAAGTCACTAGTCGCCACCAACTGGCACAGCAATGTAACCTGAAAAAGGAGTCACAAAAAAAAATAAAAATAAAAAAAAAAATCACTCAATTGAAGGTTGTTGTGACGAGCAGGGCGGGCGAGAGCCGTGAGGGAACGGCGCAAGGCCGGTGATGCGAGTGTTAATGATCGTCACCTGTGAGGCGCACCGGCCTTGAGTCCCTCACGGAGGAGCTCCGGGAGCATAAAAGGAGGAGCGACGACAGTGAAGGACGAGAGAGGACCAGGCCTGGACTTTACGTTACGTTTTATTATGTTTGTGTGGCCGGCAGACGTCCGCGAGGGTCTGCCGGCATTACTTTCGTTTTGTTGGTTTATTTATATATTAAAGATTATTGTTTGAACGTTCGCCGGTTCCCGCCTCCTTCTTCCCACATATACGAACTGTGTTACAGTTGTATTCAAGCCTTTAAACTATATACCAAACTACACACTAATGCACTTTAAATTACACACCAAAGTTGTTCTCAAGAGTTTTACATGTCTGCAATGATCGGACTCATATAAAAGATTACGGCCCATCATTACTATCCTAACAACTTAATGGCCACTTCTATTACTGTTGCTGAACAATAACAATGCTTTATTTGTCAAACAGGCCTTCTATGCAACAGGAGGTTAAAGAGTTGAGCTGTAGCCATGGGGTTTTGCGGATCACTTCACTTCCCATGCTGGATGACTCCAATACTGCTGTGGTCAAAGTCTCAAGAGCCTTAACCGTGCATGGTCATCAATCTAAATCTGTCCAAACTAACTCTCTCCCTTCAGCAGACACAATGTGTACAAAGAACAGGGGCTGCTGACCTTAATTGTAACTGGGTGTATGTGCCTGTGCTCTCTCAGGTGCTGGAGAGATGTGCTTATTTGTGCTGAGATCCTGGGCAAACATTAAGCGGATCTCTGTTTGCCGTAGGGACCTGATGAGGCGTTATGGGTGCAGTGTCTGGATGCCATCACACATAATGATCTTCACAGATCTGGCCTCTTGTATTTAATGAGTGGTAGTAATTGCATGCTTGACTGTCCTGGGATGAGAAGACTCTGTTGAGTCGATGGCTTGGTGTAAAGCCAACAGCGTCTGGCAAAGGGGTGGCTTGATGAGAGACACATTATTCATGTTTTCCTATTTCCAAAAATGCCCATTTGTGAGCTTTAGCTAAATCGGAGGGTTTTTTATGACAATGCTCTCACTCTTTTTTACTCTAGAACAGCAGAACATAGTCTCTGGCAAGGATACAAACACACTTTGTCTCGGCTTATGTCAGACATCTTGTCTCCGTGTTTGGATGAGCTATCAGTGGTACGTGACTGTGCTACTGATTGTGTTTCACCACTGTGGGGGAGT
>RJVU01057857.1:4788232-4843538 GCA_003731715.1 Anabarilius grahami | reverse complement strand
ACGGCCAATGAAACCAATACAAGAAATACAACCGTTCAAAAAGACTATAATGTAAAACTAATATCATTATGGACTGCCTAAACCTTTGTTACTATTTCTGTGCTTGAGTTAAAGTGCACTCAGTAATACATACACATTACAGTTCAAAAGTCTGAACTTTTATGACAAATGCTATTTAAAAGAATCACTGTATCCACAAAAATACTGTTTCAACATTGATAATAAAAATAAATGTTTCTTAAGCACCAAATCAGCATATTAGAATGAATTTCTGTTGAAAATTTTGCTTTGCCATCGGAGGAATAAAGTATATTTTAAAATATATAAAAATAGAAAACAGTTATTTAAAATTGTAATAATTTTTACAGTAATAAAACTATTTTAGATATATAATGGTGTTGAACTGATCAGATATAATTTTACTTTTTTATTCACATTCTTTATAATATAGTAGATTTCATGATAGGTTGATTTTTATTTTTTTTTATTTTTTTTTAAAGAATATCAAGACAGTAATCAAGACAGAGATAAGTATTTAACTAGTCATGTGATCTTAAAATGAGCCTCCATTAGGCCCACTGTAAAATAAAGCAGCTTTTATTAGGCTACTGATTTGAGTAGAGTCTTCATGTGAGTGTACATTAAACAATCTTAAATTACTGAGTGCACCTTTAATCAACTTACAATAGCACAGAGTTTTTCCATAAACATGTTTCCTTTTGAAAAAGTATTGGAGGATCTTTTTACACAATCCACCTACACATTTGTTGCACAATTTTAAACTTCTTTATGACTGAATAGCCACAATATTGTTTGCAAATATGGGAGAACATTAAAGTTTAAGATTAAAGTTTTTTTTTTAAATCACTGATTAAAAGTAATATGAATAATCACCATGAAAAAAACTGTACATTCAAAATATAAAAAATGTTTCAAAAAACTAAATACTAGTGGAAAAACTTAATATCTACACACTTAAGATGTGTTCAACTTGAAATACACACACTAACAACACTACACTGTGAACAACACACAGTGAAGAGAACACTTGGGTTGCAACACAATGTTACGCACAATAAGGTGAAATAAAAAAGTGCACAAACAGAGCAAGCAAATGCAGAAGGGCAGTTACCCAACATGCACTGTGAAACATGCCAAATAAAATAAATAAATAAATAAAAAAAGCACCAAAAATACAGAAATCATAACCAAACTTTGAAGAAATTAAAAACAACAAGCTCGAACATCAGCCTCAGCAGCGAAACCATTGATACTGCTCTAATCCTTAAACTGATCAATCATTTCAGAGACGAACGAAAAGACTGTTTCCGCGCTCAACTTTTAGGAACAGATAGCTGTGAGGAGAATGTCACCTGATGAAAGGGGTGAATGCCTGCCTTTCTCTTCAAACCAAGAGAGAACAGAGCTTGAGATGGACCACATGTGTAGTCCATATGGAGCCAGGGCTCCATCATCATAATGACTTGATGCAGGGGAACAATAATGAATTTAATTTGGCAACTCTTTAGCCAGTAACACCTCTTTAAACTACTGTAATTATTCAAAAACACTTCATTATGTCATTTCTGACTGTAATTTCCCTGCATATGCTGTAAGGCTAGCACCAAATGTAAAAGGTTAAGAATCGACCATTGAAAGCCCATATTGACTGACATGTAATCTAAATGGTTGGGGGTTACCATGGTGTTTAATTGATACGCATCACAAGAGTTGATCAGTTTTAATCTCTCTCATGAGTGTTTGCTTAGACTACCTGCTTTTTCATTAATTACACTAGAAACATGAATGTACAAATAAATATGAATCAACGCAATATTCCAAGTGTCCTGGAACAGAAAAGGGGTTCAAGCAGCATTTATGGCCAGTCAATGTGGTTTGTGATGGGCACAAATGTTTGGATATGAATACTAAGTTAAACTATATTTCTTGGACCCAGCAACTCAATGTTTTCCTGTGTTGAGAACAATTGGTTTCCCAATTTCCCAAACTGGTTTCCCAAGCATAAAGATACATTCTAGGCTTTACGGCGATACCAAATGTTTAGGGGTTTGGCCATGGCAAAAATGGCTGACATCACAATTCAAAAAAACTTTTATGGCATAAGGATCATTAGGTATATTATTTCGGAGTGTCTTGTTGGCAGAGGCCATTTATACTAACTCCGCCCACCATTGTCTGATTGAGCCAGACAAAATGTTGTCAAATTTCTAATTTCATCTAATATTTATATTTTATTTTAGCTTTATTTTAATTAATTATTATTTATTTAATTATTTTTAATTGTTTTAGTTAACAATAACAACACTGACACACATGACTTTCTTCATGCGTGACACAAAAAGGGATTTTTTGAAAGTCACTTAAATCTAAACAATGGACCCCAAATGACTTTCATTGTAATGACAAAAAACAGACATTATTCAACATTCATCTACATTTTCTACAAAGAAAGATTTGGAATGACGTGAGTTTAAATGAAGAGTAAATGATGACAATTTACATTTTTGGGCGATTATCCTTTAAAGTGCAAAGTCTGGATCATGTACGTTTAGTCGAAGTTTAGATTTCTGTCAAAGTGCTGTAAAACACAAATTTAAGGCCCTGATATACTTCAAGCAAAATCAAAGAATGAACTGGTGTGACGTCATTTCGAACAAAATCAGGCCAAAATGAAGTTCATTTGGAATTTGTTTTGGGAGTTCGAAACAGCTTGCCAAAGTGAACTTTCCAAAAAAGTTTGTTACGGCTGGTAAACACCTTTGTATTACCATTTGTCCATGGCGATTACGTAAAAGGTAGGTGTGCGCGAAGGCTCCGCCTTCTTTCACATTGAAATCTTTTCCGGTTCATTTCCCCTGTCGAGGTCAGAAGTACACGAGTGAAAACAAACTGGAGAGCTGCTTTATTGTAGAAAATGAAGTTGCACTTCTGATGAAATGAGACACTGACACTGTTTTTCATGTTTAATATGGTAAAGCTGCTTGATTTTAAGCAATCTATTATATAAAGTGCTATAAATAAACATAGCATGACTTTACTAGAGCGCCGAATTGCAGAGCTCGTGCAAACATATCCACATTGCTATGATCAGATGCTTTTCTTATGCTTTATTAAAAAAACATGCTTACCGTTTTCTCAATTTTGTTGTGCATTTATTTTGTTATTGAGAGGAAAGCGTGCAGCACATATTTATATATTCATCTAAACTCCGCTCTCAGCAGCGTAGACACCGTCGGATATTCGCTAACAGTATACCACTGGTCACTTAGTTTTACCCCAAAACAAAGAACGAAAAAGAACTTCACTGTGAGTATATCAGGGCCTTTACATTCAACACCTATTAAATGCAGGTATTCATATTTACACTATTGAACATTCAAAGACAACAAACATTGTTTTTTAAAGATATTTTCATTTAATTCTGCCTTGATTTATTTTCCTCAACATTAGTGTTGTCAAAAGTACCGACTGCAAAACCAAGTCGATACTGAAATTAAAAAAAAATGTGATGCTTTGAGCACTGTTGAGCAGATTCATAAACACCTCTGATTGGCCATTGTGTTCACGTGCTCATCAGATATGTTTGTGATTGGCTACGATGATCAGCGATTCAAAAACCGAGCGTTTACACAGATACACACGGGAGCGTTTATAAGCAGGTGTCTATCAGTGGACCGGTCCGCTGATAGACACCTGCTTTCAAACGCTCCTGCTTTCAAACACTTCTGTGTGCTTTCAAATGCTCCTGTGCGCTGATCATTGTAGCCAATCACAGACATATCTGATGAGTGCGTGAACACAATGGCCAATCAGAAGTGTTTACGGATCCACTCAACAGCGCTCAAAGAATCACATTTTTAATCGACTTGGTATCGAAGTCAGTACTTTTGACAAAACTACTCAACATATTGTTTTATTCTCCAAAAAAATTATATTTTATGCAGCATACTTTTTTCTTTTTTTTTGCTGGGGCCCCAGGAGGTTATACATAAATACAAGATTCTGTTAAATCTCAGCCTTATAAATAGCAGAAGAATGTTCAATGCAGTTAGCTGTCCAACATCACAGACTATACATCAGACTGTCAGCCATGCATGGATAGTTCCCCTACACACCTAAGCAGAAGTCAGGAAACCAGATGACTGAAACTCCATTGATCTTACTCATTTTAATGCGTTGTAAGAGCCATATCAGTAATAGCATTTCTATATGCCATTTCACCCTCTTTTCAACTCTTACTCCATGCATGCTC
This sequence comes from Anabarilius grahami, assembly GCA_003731715.1. NCBI lineage: Eukaryota > Metazoa > Chordata > Actinopteri > Cypriniformes > Xenocyprididae > Anabarilius > Anabarilius grahami. The sequence continues at coordinate 4,839,265 of RJVU01057857.1, read as the reverse complement.
ATGCCAACACAGACCTGGTCTGCTGGGGCAAGCCGTGCCGGCTCCACATACTTGGTGTGGCTTCAATTCTGGAGAGAAGCTCAGAGGCAGTGCATGAGCTCAGAGTTCACTCAGGGTTTATGTCAGTTTCAGCAGCGCTCTAATGGAAACCACAGAGACCCCAGCCTGATCCAACAGAACGCTGCTCTATATTATACATATAGATCCAGATCTGTGTTCCCGTTCTGATGGTTAAACACTATGCTAAACACAAGCTGACATAAACAGCCATCACAAACCTGGCTGTAGCATGGCTTCAATAGCAGGGATTACACTTCAAACTACTGCTAGGCTCGATACGCCATGATGGTAGTGTCAGGGCTAGAGACTAAAGAGCTATTGGCTTCTAAATGGAAACATTTAAGCCAAATTACTTTTGTAGTTGACAAATTACAAAATCACTCAATAAAGATAGTTGTTCACTTCAGTTCACTGAGTGCACAGAGTTTAGCTTTTAACAAAAGTCATGTGCTGTGTTAAAGAGACTCTATTATATGGACTATGATTATGATTTAGGTCATACACTACTGTTCAAAAGTTTTGGGTCGGTAAGATTTTTTAAAAATGTTTTTGAAAGAAGTCACATATGCTCACCAATGTTATATTTATTGATCAAAAATTCAGTAAAAACAGTAATATTTCAATAATAATTATTTGATATTACAATTTAAAATATCAATTTTTTTATATATGAAAATTTTAGAATATAATTTATTTCTGTGACAGCAAAGCTGAATTTTCAGCATCATTACTCCAGTCTTCATTGTCACATGATCCTTCAGAAATCATTCTAATATGCTGATTTGGTGATCAAGAAACATTTCTTATTATTATCAATATTTTTTCAGGATTCTTTGATAAACAAAATGTTCAAAAGAACAGCATTTATTTGAAATATGTAGACATGTTTTATAACAATATAAATGTCTTTACTGTCACTTGCATGCATCAATTTAATGCATCCTTGCTGAATAGAAGTATTAATTTATTTAAAAAAGAAAAAGCTTACTGACCCCAAACATTTGGACAGTAGTGTATATATAACTTGATGCTTTCACTCTAGTAATTTGTCCATCACAAACCACATTGATCATAAATACCGTTAAAGAATATTTCTGTTTGGGAAAAAAAAAAAAAAAAACACCAACTAGTCTTACTCCCAAAGTTTTGTCACTTCACTATGCTAAACAACCAATCATATTGTGATTATGGTTTATTTTGAATCAGACATAAACGAAACTACTTACAGTTCACTTACTAACACTATGGGCCCTACCCTAACGATCTAAGTGCATGGCGCAGGTGCATTTAGGGCATGTCCGAATCCTCTTTTGCAAGTTTAACGATGGCAAAAATGGTCGGCACTCCAGGGGCATGGTCCAAAAGGGTTGTACCTAGTCTCTTAATGAGTCAAGCCAGTTGCGCTTGCACCATTGCAGATTCGCTATTTATATGGCGGAACTTGCAAGCGGAAAGACTGAATGCTTCTCCAGAGAGGAATCCTTTTAATTTTAATATTTAAAAATGTTTGTGTGTTTAACAAGCAGAGTGTACACACGTTGTGAACCCGGCTATAGGTGAATATTACTAATGCGCCCTTTAAATAACAAAAAAATACTGCGCCATTGACTTTAGACCAGGTTTTTGTTGGTCAATGGGGCAGTCGTTTTCAGTTGCCTCAGAATAGCAATGCGCCTGAACACACCTCGTTTTCAGACCAGCACGCCCATGGGCGAACAGATGGATGCGAGTGCATTTACTATTTAAACAACATGGGCGCTGGAAGTGAAAATGTTAACTGCGTTGGGCTGAAACTAGCAAAAAACACTTGCGTCGCACCTGGCATCGCATTGCGCCGGGTGTATGATAGAGCCATATCTATTTAAAATTACCCATAATCCTTGGTCTTCAAAGGGTTAGTTCACCCATAAATGAAAATTCTGTCATTAATTACTCAACCTCATGTTGGGTGATTTAAAAAAACTGCTTCATGAAGCTTTGAAGCTTTGCGAATCTTTTGTTTCGAATCAGTGGTTCGGAGCGTGTATCAAACTGCCAAAGTCAGGCCTCCAGTGGTCAACCATTAAAATGTCTAAACACTTATGACTTAAAGCCTTGTTTACTGAAATCACGTGACTTTGGCAGTTTGATACACGCTCTGAACCACTGATTCGAAACAAAAGATTTGTAAAGCTTCGAAGCTTTATGAAGGCCTCCCTGAGCATCGGATTTTATCAAAAATATCTTAATTTGTCTATGAACTTACAGGTGTGGAATGAAATGAGGGTGAGTAAAGTAATGACAGAATTTTCATTTTTGGGTGATCTAACCCTTTTAGTGAAGCTAAACTATACACATAACATTAGTATAATTAGCATTTATATAACAGTTATGCTGCCTCCAACGCTTATTCATAAACACCTACTCATGGACTAAATTTTTTAAACTTGAGGCTCTTGGACTTTTGTGAGTTTATGCAGAACTACATTCTAAACATATGTATTTTGCACCAGCCTGAGCTTGTCGGAAATGTGCTGACAGTGGAAATAAATATCTCGACACATTTATTTTGAGGTGTCGTGATGTGTCCGTTCATGAGCCCACAGTCCCCTGTATATTTAAACAATAGGGCGAAGCCTGGTGCCTGTCTTTCTGCTCGGCCAGAGAGCTGGAGCCTACTGTAATTGCAACCAGATGCATGCATAGCCAGAGAGAAAGAAAGTGAGAGAAAGAGAGAGGCACAGCTCTTTTGACAAGGCCTTCTCTCAACACCAGACTGCGAATGCAAACGTGGGGCCGAGGCCAAACATAACATTTCATCAATCTTGTTTCACTGACAGCGAAACGGCATCAAACAAAGGGGCTTCTAATGGCTTTCTCCCGGCTTAGTATTTGCCCTCAAATTCAGATGATGAAAGCCGGACGTGACCGTGAGTCTGTTTCACGCTGCGAAATGGGTTGGGAAATAGTGCGCACACAAGAGAGAGAGAGAGAGAGAGAGAGGGCTCTGGAACTTAGACGTGAGCGTTTGGGAGAATCGCTGTGCTGATGACAGGGCCGTGTTTGAGCCAGAAAACGAGTGGGAGGGGGTTCAAAATATCCACATTCACATTCAGGGGTCATCTTTGAAAAGGAAAAGAAAAAACGGGACATGGTAAAAGTACCAAGCGGGGCAAAAAAGCAAGCCAATTGCAATGGAGCAGCTCCAGTGCGAGAGCTGAGGCATCCAAGCATTCAGGGTGTGCGCTGACTGAAGATCAGGGCCAGAGTCATGTCACACAGAGATGAGGTAATGGGCCAGCAGTGACGCACAGCCAGAGAGGCTTCTCTCACTGCAACATGCACAACCAAACAAACAAAAAAAAAAGCCAACAGTCGTCCATTCACAGAGAGCATGCGAGAGATGGATCAAGCATGACGAGCAGAACTCAAATAACAGAAAATTGAAACAAACACAAGACAATGATGACACTAAGTAAACAACGTTTTATCTGAGCATCACAAAAATAGTTCTACAAGCTAGTGATTTCATTTTCTATCATTCATTGTGCTCATGTCTATTACAAATACGAAACAAACACTGATTCTATGGCAGCACATAACAGATGGAAAACCAACAGCAGTCACTGTAATGAAATTAAAATGCAGCAGATGTGTTACGGAAAAGAAGCCACGGACACAGAGCAAAGGGCATGGACATGTGGCTTCGATGGCCAAGGTCTCCAGTCACAGTGTGACATTCATTTGTCCTATCATTTTTTCTGCACTAACCCCCTCTCTATCTGAGACGGGGGAGTGTGAGTCACACAACCACACCTGGTTCTGGATTTTGACTTACTTTCTGCCTCGTGTCGAGTTATAACTCCCTCCGTATTTCTTCCGATTAAGGATGAGAGCAGCAATTTCTGGCACGTAGCGAGCAAACATGGCCTACATGCATGGAACAGAAAAAGAAAAGGGCATGCAAAGAGGGGTTCTGCTGTGACCGAGGCCACAGAGGCACCTGGAATACTTACTTTCTGCCATTTACCGCACTATAGGAACCACCATATTTCTTGCGGTTTCCTATTAACTCTATGATTTCAGGGACGTAGCTGGCAAACATGGCCTAAGGAGAAGATAGGAGACAGAAGCAGAGGCTAAAAAAGAGAGTGGAGACCCGTCCGAGTCTGGATTTTTTCCCCCAACCTCTGAGGTGCAGAAATTGATTGGGACGCGTGTTTTGTCGGGGAAAAAAATGGTGTTGCTTAATTAAAATTTTTCATTTAAGTCATAAATGTCCGTTGTGCTTTTGAAAAGATCTAAAAGGATCTTTTTTTCTTTTTTTTTTTAATTGAGGGGAAAGCCAACTTTGAAAACACTCCACTGGTTTGGAGACAAATAAAAAAAGAATTTTTTTTGGTGCTGCCCATCTGTTTTCTCTGACAGCACAAACAATATCTTGTGAAAAAAGAAGAAAAAGAAGAAAAAAAAACCTACATGCCATGTTTTGTCCAACAAACACTATTGCAGTGGCAAGTGTATTTGAATAGTCCAGCCTGATCGCCCACAGCTGCAAAGCACATTAAGACTCATTAGTGTGCTTTAAATGAGCTGGATGCGCTTTGCAAGATTGCAGCCTTGACAAAGTTCTGTTTTATCTCCTCGCTGCATGTTACTAGGGATCTTAATCCCTGAGTTGTCAGCCTGACCTTCCGAAGAGAGTTGTGAGCGGTTCTTCACCTCTCTCTAGGGCCCTAATGAATTATGACATCTGCCTGATCAGACCTGACGGTTTACAACGTTTCAATACTGAAGTCATTAATTGAACACCTGATATAAAGCAGAGCAATGATTATTTCCAGCCCTCCTCAAAAACAAAAAAGAAATAGCAGATTGCTATGGAAACTTCTGGACAGCTGGAACTTTCTGTCCAGTGATAGAAATGAAGCGCATCTGTCCTGCATTATGTCTATATGAACTTCACATGAGAGTTTCTGAATGCCTGTGGATGATCTATACCTTGATCTTGAGTCTGTCAACCACCTAGACCCTAAGGCTGAATGATATATATTGATTTTTGAATTTGTATAATTTAAACTCTTCAAAATTAAATAACTCAAAAACTTATTCACTGTTAAAAGTGAATATGAGTTACTTAAAGAGCTATTTCTACCTGATCTGACCCATTACTTTCACAAGCATAACCAAATGTATTCATGTTCATGCAGTATTATGATGAAACTATGTATTTGACATGAAAATAATTATATAAAAGATGCCACAATATTTTTTTGGTTAATTACATTATTTTTAATAGTTTTATAATTTTAAACATATATATATATATATATATATCTTCATTATTTAAAGTTTTCCAACAATGTTAAAAACATTTTCTTATTTTTAATTAGTTTTTTACAGTATTTTACAAATTGCAATTATTATATACAAGAACAGGCCCATCTGATAGGATTATACAAGGAGGCAAAAGGTGCCCCAGGGTAAAAGGCGCTTTGATTTTATTTTCCTCTAATCCACTAGATGGCACAAAACATCCCGCAGCACTTTCCAAAACATCTGCTTTTCAAGATGCATGTGGAAATTCGACTGATCCTTGACACAATCGTGGACAGCAGCGCAAAGTTGATTCTGTGCTAATTTGATCTATTATTTGTTTTTTACTATTTGTTTTTTAAATCATTGTAGATTTAAGTAGCAAATGAGAATCCCTAAAATTATTAAATATGTTTTGAGACAAATGTCTTCTTGATGATCTTCAGTTTTGTTCATGGTAAAGCAACAGTTTTTTAAAAATATGTAAAAAGAATATGTAAAAGTATGGTATTTGGGGTAAAAGGTGCACCTGCTGTTGAGGCTAAAGGCACAATAATTAACATGATAATAAATAGCTGGCTGACTTTTCCCATTTAGATTCAGATAGTAAATATCATATATTAAGTTGGGTGTCCACCTTAGAGATAATGACCATATTTATAATGAAACCATCATATTTATAAAAAATTATATTAATCATATCATATAACAAAATCTTATTTATTGTTACTACTGTAAATCTATATATTAAATTAATACGGGATTTCCTTCAATGCTTTCAGAATATTTACTTTCTAAAAATAATTTTGTTTCTGTATTTAAAATATATTTTTATATTAACATTTTAATGACAATACATTTATTGAATATACTGTATTTAATATATATCAATATATATTGCATTCAATATATTCAATATATTGAAAATATGTATCAAAATAAACAGAAAATAGTACAAACTTTGCTAAAGGGATTGCTCTGAACAAGTATTAACTTAGACATCAAAAAGATATTATTTTAGCTAATATGTTTTAGCTAGTATTTACCCCATGCTGGTGAGCCTTTTACCCCGTGTGTGGGGTAAAAGGCCCCCCTCGCCACCTCATACAATTATAAGATTTTTAAACAAAAAATAAACCACTTTTATGATTTATTTTCACACAAAATCTGTTGCTCCATAAATGTTCAATACAAACACACATATTTTTTCTGCAATCATACACTTCGGGAGTTGTGAAAAACACTTTTTATTTTTCTTAAGGTGTGCCTTTAGCCCCATTGTACCCTATAATTTATTTATCTTTTTTCACTAAACTACACTTTTTTTTTTTAACTAAACTTAAGAAATGCAATATAGCAGTTTGAAACTGTAAACTGATCAAATGTACAGCAAAAATCTAGCTAAATCTACCAATCCCAGCTGCTTATCTCTCATTTATTTGCCGAAGTTTTAACAAAAACCTCTTGCAAAGCATACACATCTAGTCTTCATCTGTGTTATTGCTATGTATATTTTTCTGTATCACCATCTGAAGTAGCTCTGGTGTAAATGCACTCTTTGAGTGTTTGTGGCTGCTGTTGCTATGGAAACGCTCGAGCAGGACTATGGGCCATCCGCCTGCCACTGTGTTTGTTGGAATTTGGGGAGGGAAACAGAAGGATGGGATCTCCTGAAACCGCAAAACTGTTTTAAGAGAATAGCAACAACATTATCTTCAAAATACATTTCTTTAAAAACTATTTTAAATATAATAAACATGAGTGGTAGTGTCATACAGCATCTACAAGAATTTACACAATACATGTACATTTCATCTTAACTTGGATTTTAAAGGCAAGGGTGCAAACATTACAAAGACAGTGGACAGCGTTATAAATTGGGCCGTTATGAAGACTGTGGAAAGACGACAGTTATGAGAGTCATATCACAGGAGTTGTCTTATTTTTACATGGTACTTGGAGCAAGGCATTTGCATGGGGTAGGGGAAGGGGTGCAGGAGGGGTGCATCGAGTGCCAACAAGAGGAAAAGTGTTTTTACCAGACCACCAAGAATGAAGAAGACCATGAAAAGGCGTCCAAGAGTGGTTCTTGCATAGACGTCTCCATATCCCACAGTGGACATAGTGACCATTAATAAGTACACACATTCCCAATATGAGAGCGGTTGAGAGTTTTGAAAGTTTTCCCATGGATCCCCTGAGTTTTCCACCTGCAGTGGAGAGGAGAGTGAAGAGAAAATTACTGACGGATCAAAACTCGATCCTCTACAGCCATCTACTGTCCATAGAGAAAATCACAAAAATGAATTGTGAGAGCAACCAAACTGAGGATTTAGTGGCGATCAGAGTCTCTGCTGCCATCTAGTGGCACAGATGTCCTCTGGCACATCCTGATAAAAAATTAAGAAAAAAAAAACACGAAAAAAGGAACAACAAAACAAATCTTTAGATGAACTACAACACAAACCATATATGCCACAAAGGGATAGACGTGACGCTCATTTAGGAGCTTTTTCCTCCCACGAATCTGCATGTGCACTCCTTTCTTTGACTGTTTCTCCAGGGGCATGAGAAAAGGGGGGCGTGTGTGTGTTTTTTCACTCACCAGATGAATGAATCCTGCAGCAGTGAGCCATGTGCTTATGAAGATGGAACACAGGTTCACCAGCTTGATGGAATTACTGTGAGAGACGAGAGTTACATCACACCTCTCAAAGTGAAACGCATCACACTGACGTACAGATCAGTCAGTCATCTACTGAGCCCAACACACACACGAGCGGGCCGCTTCCAGCCGCGCCTTGCCGTGACGCTGCTCACTGGGAGTGAACACACAAGTTATCAGCAAACAAATAAGAAGACAGTGGGATCCCGAGGATGACCAGCGCATACCTAAAGAGGCGTTCACACTGTTGGTTTCTACTCTACAGGGTGTCAGGAGGGGATTACATGCCGTTGCTGTGTGTTTTGCATGAAGATAAACTCAGCTTTTTATGTCGGCAAGGGTCCTGTCGCTCATGTCACCTCAAATTGCCACTCTCACTGAAAACGAAAGACTTCCGGTCGCTGCAAATTACCGTCAATGTGAACGCCCCTTCTTTAGCAGCCAATGAGAGAAATACAGCGGTGGAAATGTAATGTCCTGTTGACAGCTGTGTCAGTTCAGTGTGATATATCTGAGCAATTTCCCCAGACTGAAAAACGAGATAGCAGCTAAAATAAATGAAACGTCCAGTGGTTTTTCAACCACTGAGTTGGGTGCTGACTGCTTTTTCCCCCACTTCCTTTCTGATTCATTGACATTTTTTACGAAATACCACGAGATGTCAGGAGGCACTCATCTGTCATGTGTGTGACAGCCTGCCGTAGGAGGAATCAATCAGGGGTCTGTCTGCTTCATACTCTTGCATTCATCAGGCTGGATGGCGGCCCTGTTCTCATACCTACAGCACACTAAATGCACACACAGTGGGGGACTAAAGTAAAACATTCTGCTCAGCTACAAGCCCTGCAGACTTCTGGGTCAAAGCTGCAGAGCAGCGTGGTAAGAGATGGAAGGGACACCAGAGATCCTACAGACTGTGTGTGTTGATGCCAGCGGAGCGGAGCTTTTGAAACAGAGTGAGAGAGGTGCGTGATATGTTGTCGGCCTTACCTTGTCTTTAAGATATTCAAAAATTGTAAAATTTCTGAGAATTGTATCAATCTCAAGGCTCTTAGAAACCTCAGACCTGCAAGAGAAGAGAAAAGCAGAAAAGAATGAATAAAAAAAAGTGTTATTGTAAAGCAATCTGTATGTTCAGAATGGAACACCAGTTTATGGCATACTAGATTATACATTGTTTTTATTTTAAAGATCCCATGATTGGCTTGTCAAGCTCAGTTTTCTTTAAAGCATTGATATGTTTAAAGTTGGGGTGGGACATAACAAAAGGGATCTTTTTTTTAATTTTCAAAAGGTTTAAATCATAGCCATGAACTAATGATTTGTATTAGTTTTACTTGCTAGTATTTTTAAACCTTACATTTTTTATGTATATCCGCTAAAAGTTTTTTTAGACACATTTTAGGAGGGTGAGGATGACCTCAAAGTAACAGTATGAAAAGTCCCAATAATAATAATAATTGTATACACATATTATGCAATGATGAGCATGTCAAACAGCAGTATACTGCTTCAACGGCCATTGTCATACTGTATTACACACATTTATCATCACACAAATTTCAATGTTATTTTAAAACGACTACATTTTAGCAGCTCAGTCAAATAATGAGTCACAAATAAAACAAAGATTTTCAGTCCATTTATTCTTTTGGAAAGGGAAGGTCAAGCACATTGCATTGTGAGTTACAATAATCCATGCAGTGCACTCAGCATTCTGGTAAATATTATAGTTCGTTCAGATATTTTCTGCATATTGTGCAAATACTGCATTCCTAGTAAAAGTAGTATGGTAATTTGCCATTCCTAACAAATCTGAAAGACAAAGAAGAGCCATGGAACAATCACACCAGTGTGTGTGTGCGCGTGTGTGTGTGTGTGTATCAGGTAGCAGCTTAGAGAACAACATCACCTGCTTCAGCAGACTTCTTACATAAACAGCATTTTTGTCCTGCTTTCAGCCTCAAAAACTATTCAGAAGCACATCGCAACGTCTTAGCTTTGCTCCTGCTGAATTTGTATTTAAAAAAAAATGACTCAATGTTCTTTAACCTGTTGAAGGTCCCCCCTTTTTGAGCCAAAATGATGACTTAGTTGAAGAACGAAGATGGAGGGCAGAACGTTCAGGCAAAATCTAATGTAAACAAAGGATTATATATTAACATTTCATGGATTTAACGCTTTTGTCGACAAAAAGTGTTATTGGATGTTTTTCAATGGACTCTTGACTTGAACCATTTGCTCGAGTGTAAAGGATTGGATTCATCTCGCAATCACCGTTTTATAATAAAGTCCCGTTTTGATTCTGCATGTTTTCATTTGTATTTCCGATACAAATTACAATATTACTGTTGCTGAAGCTTTTCTATCATAAAACAGAGACCGGATACTATTGCTAAACCCAAAGACCTTTCAAAAGATATAAAATTTGTCAACATTCGTAACATTTGTGGACAACTGTTTAAACAAAGGTAAACACAGTGATGGGAACCCGAGAGAGGGGATCAGGCAAGCCAACAGGTTAATAAAGCCCTGACAGGATTCACGCTTGCAGAAATATTTGACTTCAAGTTTGAGGTTATCTTCAGCAACAGGAAACAAAAAAACCTCAATAAAATTCTTACAGTCATTAAGTGAAAAATCAAAACAGCTCAGTAACTGCAAATATAGTCTTAAACTCCCCAGAAAGGATGTCTTACCCCAGTTAGAGAGCACATGGAGGCAGTGAAAAAGAGAGCTCTGCCTGTCACTCTCTTTGCCATCTCCTGTCTGGCCTGGGCCCAACTTCACACGGTAACCGTTCTGAAACAGGTCACCACCTGACTTTTTGCGCCGCTGGCTCTCCTGAACGGTTTCCGTGACCAGAGCACCCTGCGGGCCCCGAAACACTAGCAGCTTGCTGGAGATCATGATTCTGAGATCCTGAGATCCTGAGAGTTGATTCTGTGATCCTACTCCTTTCTAAGTTCAGAAATGTAGAATGTGATGTTTCCTCAGCTTCTAAGATGTGCAACCTCAGATGTACTTGATCAAAAAAAATTCTAATTTTAACTCAGAGAAAAAGAAATAACATTCTTGTAGAGCGTGAATGTCAGAATGTGTCTAAGAGACTGTTTAACAATACTAAAAACCCTTCAAGCCTAGACAGTGACACCTGTCATTGGATGAAAATCTGATTGCAGCCACAGTCTCTGACGTATTTGGTCTGATCTTTTCAATATTAAACTCCCACGCACGTATCTTTCCCTTTGATCCCCTCTCTGTTTAAGTGAGGTGACTAGCTTTAGTATATACTGAACCCTTCTAGAGATTTAGATCTGTTAAAATGAAAAAGAAAATGAAAAAAAAACAAAAAAAACAATCCTAAATTAATCACGGGGGTTGTATTAGCAGTGACATTTTCTCATGATTTTTAATGCTGTGCAGTAGGATTGTTATGCTAGAAAGATAATACATTTCATAGCAATAATTGCTTTCTAAATGAATTGCCATAATCCTGCTGTTGAGCTCATCTGTATTCATTGGACTTCAAAGGTGTCTTCCTGATATTTTCATGCTGTGTTTCTTTTACTGCGTTCTCTTGCATCTGCAAGAGAAACGTCAAAACCTAAGGTCTGCTCCAAAATCTAGTGAGCTGTCTGCTTAGACAGCACTTTAAAGGGATAGTTCACCCAAAAAAATGAAAATTCTGTCCTTATTTAATCAACCTCATGTTGTTCCAAACCTATATGACTGACTCTCTTCTTTGGAACATAAAAGAAGATATTTTGGTATGTTGATGACCAAACAGTTTTGGTGACCACTGACTTTCATTGTATGGAAGAACACTAAGAAAACTAATTTCTCAAAATATCTTTTTGTTGTTGTTGTTCAGCAGAAGAAAGTACAGTAATTCATACAGGTTTGAAATAACATGAGGGTGAGTAAATGATGGCAGAATTCTTATTTTTGGCTGAATGATTCCTTTAAGGCATCAGGAGTGTTTCGGATACAAAGGCTGTTTCAAAAGTTAGGCTGTTGTCAACATTATGTTGCCTTCTAAGATCTCACTGAACTAATTTTGACAACATTCTAAGGGCAGCATTGCACATATCTTCTCAAGAGAAGATAATCCAAGAATGTACTGTGGCAAGCTCAGTGAAAACAATGAATCCAAGATGGCAGAAAAAAAAATGTATTCAATCCCACCAAGTATTGATATAAATAGTTAAATATAATTTTAAAAACTGACTATTTTACAGAGGATAACATTCATTAACAAAATCAACGTTAGAACTGATAAATTCAAATGACTTCTGTGAATCAGTTCAAAATTATTCAACAACTCAGTCCCACTGTGGATTTTTTTTTTTAAAAGAGAGAAATTAATACTTCTATTCAGCAAAGGATGCATTCAATTGAGCAAAAGTGACTGTAAAGACATTTATATAGTTAAAAAAAGATTATTTTTTTTAAATAATCTTTCAAAAACATTAAAAAAATCCTACCAATCCCAATTTTTTTAACAGTAGTGTATTCTTCCTTGTGCTATATTTTCGAGAAATTAGAATGAGACTATTTTAATTCTATATTTTTTTTCCCTCTGTATTTCTGTTTAATCTGTTTGGCAACTATGGCTGCTTTTTTGAGATGATGATTTGTCTAAAGGAAAGAAAAGACCTAAGAAGGCAGCAAACAACAGAGCACCACACTTGATTTAACACTACATTCAGCCAGATTTTCGGTATCTACGTTGTGCATCAGTAATTTCCCATGAACCTTTGGTGAACCTGATAGCATGTTTCTGTCTCAGCAGATGAAAGGCGCGTGGCACAAGGAGGCTTAAGGAACAGGATGTGGGAGAGTAGGCCAGTGCTGTGCACTGAAGCAGGCTTAATGGACATGTGTAGTATGGACAGATGCTCATTCAGACTATTTCATTCACATCTGCAGGCTCACAGACCTGCACGTCACGTGTGTTACAGTCACAAACCACTGGTTCTTTTTCTCAATCAGGGAATACTGGACATGTGTAAAATGGGATAAAGGGCTGCCGGGATTACTCGCCGTTCGTTTCTCCCAGAATGCATCCGCACAAGCATGTGCTGAAGCCTGCCACGTGAGAAAGGGCTCTACATATGAAAGAGGCTTAAAGCACAAATTTGTTTCCTTCACTGATTTTTCTTCCTCTGGTCATGCCACTCATATCCCTAACTGAGAATCTTCTAGTTCCAGTAGTGTGGCACAATACTGCTTCAAACCACCAGATGGCAGTAGTACTTAATATCCGCACTCAGGGATGGACTGGGACCACTGATGGTGAGAATCAATCACTGAAAACTTCATCAGAAAACAAATGACTTGGATATGCTACCACTAATTTACTTTGGCAGAAATTAATTTCTTAAAATGAAACAGAGTTACAGAGTATATCAGAAACCGGAACCACTGAGAATGTTACCACTTACGTATGCAAGTACTCAACTACTGACATGGTATTAGCAAATACTACTTTCTTACTTGCTTATCATAATCAGGCTCTTATAAAGCATTTGGTACATTGCAACTTAGTTGTTTGTTTAAACCCTGTTGTAAATGTGTCATATGATATATGACATTATGAGATTAAGGATGGAGCAAACAAAAACAAAGTTACACACATGGGCCCTCATTTATGAAACGAACGTACAACAGAAAACAGTGCGTACGGTCATTTCCACCCAAAACTTAGCATTTATCAATATGGACGTAAGCGGTGACTACGATCAAATCTCACATCAGGTCTCAGCTCGTGTACGCACGTTTTTGAGTCAGCGGGAACTTGCGTGCAGCATAGTAAATCTGGTGGAGAACTGTTATGAGAACATTTCGTTTATTTTCCTGACTGACAATCACTCACTAACCGATCATCAATCATTAAACGACACGATTACAATGTCAAATTAAAATTAAATTAGAATAGATGAGTGTCTTAAAATACCACAAATGTTTTTTTTTTCTTTTCAGGGATTTCGCTTCGCATGCGCAAATGGCAACATCGACAGAACATTAAGATTCACACATCATGTACCTGCAATGCAGAGAAAAACAGAATAATATAAGGAATAAAATAATAGGACTACACGAAATATATATTTCACTAAAATAATTAACAGATCAACAAAACAAAAGAGAAAAACTGTGCATCAAGTAGGGCTAGTACAGGCTACGCTCATTTGACGCACTGTATTCGTTTTCTTTATTTTATTAAAATATTTATCTTTATTTTTTTCAATCCAATCTCACTCACACACGCAGATGCTACATATCAGTTATAGAGTTGCTAAATTTAAATTTCAGCCATTTATCAGCAAACTAAATGCAGAGAAAGTTAACACTGCTCAGTTTAATGGTCCGCTATTAGGAGTACATCTGTACCAATCGGCACACGCAACACCCAACCAAACACATTTTTGAAACAAGAGTGAAATACAAAGCCTTAGTTAACATAATGAACAGTAGTTCGGCAACCAATAAATGTTACATCGCAAATATGGAAACGTTTGGATTCTTCCCGAATGAGAGAGGTAGGTCCTCTTCATGGCCGGGTTACGTTTCTCTGTGTCGTAAACTATAGGGCGAGGCTTCTAAAATTTGGGGTGTGACATTTAAATGACGACAGTTTTCAACTGCCACATTTATCAATGTACGATCAGTCATACGATAGGATTGCCAGCATACGAATGTTTGATAAATCACACGTGAGCCATTTCTACGTTTGATTGGTAAATGAGGCCCATGCTGTTCACCTAAAAAGAGGATAAGAAACAAAACATTTGACTTCAGAGTCATTGCCAAACTATGGGTGACAGCAGGACAATTAGAGTATTTGCACTACCATTCAAAAGTTAAGTCAGAAGGATTTTATTTTTTTTTTAAATAAGAAATTAATACTTTTATTCTGCGAGGATGAATTAAATATTAAAAGTGACAACAAAGACTTTTACACAATTACAAAAGAATATTTCACTATATTAGTGTTTTTTACTCTATTTTGATCAAATAAATTCAGCTTTGGTGAGAATAAGAGACTTCTTTCAAAGATATTTAAAAAAAACTTCCCAACCCCACACTTTTGAACAGTAATGTATTTTACACAATTCTAAAATAGAATTTTTCATTTTGTTTAAAAATGGTTTGTAGCTCCAAGCAATATCACATGACATTCAGGCAAACCCCCTTTTCAGAAAAGAAGCATGGAAAAGACTACAGTTCATCACTGAAGCATAGCATTTTAATAGCCCTGAAAATAACAATAAAACCTAGAGTGGACCTAGAAATCTCCCTCTATACGTTTTATACTCCATTAACATGCACAAGATCTCCTCACATAAGACACTGTGATTAATGTCTTCTCCTCACAGACTGAAACAGCTTTTGGAAGAGGACTCACAAGGCATCTCCATTTCAGAGTCAAGTACCTGTTGTTAATTGATTGCAAAGATGAAGGAAGCTATAAACAGTCTCATGCTAATCCATATACAACCCTTGTGTTTAAAAATAATCTCCTGTACTGCTTTGAGAAGATTAATTTCTATTTCCCAGAAGAGGGTCTCTGCATACCCTTCAAATTAATAGCACATTCTCCATTGCTTTAATCAAGGTCCAATTTACAGATGAGGAATTATATAGCAAAAGATCACTCTTTGACAGTCCCTACAGCAGATTTAATTATGATCCATCATAGTTTCCTTTACAGGGATGGAGTGGGGGGTCCAGAATACATTAGTTCATTTGGCTTTAGTTTATATGTGTCACATGGCACATTTACAACAGGATTTAAACAAACAACTAGTAAAACTCTCAATGTACCCAACATTTTATAATTATGATTTGTCCTGGTGGAAATGTAGAGTAGGATAGTTATCCTTAGTCCAGAACACACATTTGCTCCCGAGGGCCTGACAAAACTTTAGTGTTTATTATGCCGTTGTTTTCTAAAAGCTCTTTTCGCTGAAATTAATATACCTCTGATCTGCTGTATATCATCATTATGTAACATATGACCACTGTAGTTCCCTCTATTCAGAGTTTGCTAATGGTGTAGGACACGTGGCTGATGTTGCTCCAGATTTCACATGCCAGCTGTTTCACAGTCTTTCATCATGTCTGAGAAATTGTCTCTCGTGCTCTTTGGTCTTGGAGACGGCTTTATTCTGCATGACAGGCCCATACCATGTCCCCAAAAGTACCAGGAGCACATTAATTTTGTGTTTCAGATCAATACTTCAAGTACGGTACAGAGAGTGTGGCTTTGTCCATTGGAGGGCTATAGCTGAGTTTAACAAGCTTTAGTTTTTAACATTTTCAACAGTATTACATCAATGTACATCAACGTAAATTACACATTTAATTTATCCATGTGAATTTTCAGCATCATTACTCCAGTCTACAGTGTCACATTATTCTTCAGAAATCATTCTATGATGCTGATTTGCTGCTCAAGAGACATTTATTATTATCAATGTTGAAAACAGCTAATATTTTTGTGGAAACCATAATTAAAAAAAAATCTGGATTCTTTGAAGAATAGAAGGTTCAAAAGAACATCTTTATTTGAAATTGATATCTTTTGTAACATTATTATTATCTTTACTTTTACTTTTGAACAATTTAATGTGCCCTTGCCTACTTAATTTCTTAAATCCTGACTTCAAACTTTTGTATATAGTATACAGTATATACTGCCTTTAAAGCTTAGCATAATTAAGACTTCTCAATTCTCAAATCTCAATTATTTATTATATATAATAAATTAATTTGATGTTTCACCACTCATTCAATTGGTTTCGTCAGTTGGACTAATGTCAAAAGGAAAACTGAAGCTTAAGTCTAGTTTTTTCTTCTGATTAAAATTGTACATCCCGTAAATGTTTTAATCATGATGCTTCTACAGCAGGGGTGCCCACACTTTTTTGCCTGATGATCTACTTTTAAAATGATCAACTAAATGAGATCTACCAACCAAAAAAAAACAGCTTAATTTCAAATGCTTGTTGCTACTACTGCATGCATCTCTACATGGAATTCAGGAAAATAAAAATAAATGTTCATTGTTGATATTCAATTTTAACAATTTTCAATTTTAACACTAAACTCAAAACACTTACAGCACAACAGATTACATTAACCAGGGCATTTACCTTATTCTGATGACTTGCACTGACTAGAATCAGACAGTTTTACATAATCTTTGTCGACAAAACACAGCTGCCAATGTCTAAACTAGTATCAATCAACACTGACGGAGCACATGCGATGGTCGGCCGTTCAAACGGATTCATTATTAAGTACAAGGAGGAGGATGCTTTTCCCGACTTCCTCAATTATCACTGTATTATACACTAACAAGCTCTATGTGTGAAAATGCAGAACATAAAAGAGATTGTGGATGTGTTCATGAAAATCGTCTGCTCAATACGTGCACGCTCACTTCAGAGACGGCTGTTTGTTTCGTGCGTATTTGGAGGAAGCCGACTTCCCGCTCTGGTCTCCGGCTAGTTGTCATGGCAACTGAATAAACAAAAATCTTGCCTGGTAAAAATTTAGTCAAATACAAGTCAGACAGAAACTAAAATAATAAGAAAGAGCATTGTTATATTTCTTTTTATTAAAATTTAACAAAAGCATTTATTATAATTGTGTGCGATCTACCAGCATTGTCTTTGCGATCGATTGGTAGATCGCGAGCGACCTATAGAGATCGCTAAGACATGTGACCAACTGGGCGGCAACGTCATCAGAAAGCAAAGAATTATGGGTATGTTTGGCCCGTTTACATGGGCTGGCATAGCAGGCTAGTGTTCTGGCATGAAAATAATTAAAAATTTGCATGAAAAACAGAATATAATCCTACAAAATGCAGAGGGCTAAAGAAAACATTGTCGGACCATACCTCCTAAAACTAAATCCTAATGCAAAGACGAGATATGACGAGAAAATAAAGGGAATCAAAGGACTGGATCCTTAAGAGCAGAGCGACTGGTCAAGGGACGTCAAACTGATGCCCAACTTCCAGCACCCATATTAAATATATATTATATATGTATATATTACACACACACACAACTACATGATATTAAGTGTTAGTGCATACACACACGAAGTTTTCAGTAACTTCAAGTCGCTGCAGCAGGCCCAGGTCTTTTTTACAAATGGATGGGTCCAGGACCTGGAGATTGTAAAAGTGGGGCAGAAAACTGTCGTCCGTTCAAAGGTATGCTAATGTTTTAAGCACCACACTCCTCACTCTCTCTCATCTATCTGCGTGCAGTCAGAATTCAACAAACCAGCGCGCGCGTGTGCGCGTGTGTGTGTGTGTGTGAGAGAGAGAGAGAGGGGCGCGGGCGCGATCGAACAGTGGAAACATAAAAACATACTCCGTCATTTTGTTCATACAGGACATCATTCAAACTGCAAAGTGTTTACTTATATTTGTGTACACTCGCAATAAAACACAACATATTGTGCTTTTGTCAAACTGTAAACTTGTCAAACTGTAACCTACAACTGTCACCCAACCAAAATCTCTCACACACACACACACACACACGCTGGTTTGTTGAATTTTGACTGCACGCAGATAGATGAGAGAGAGCGAGGAGTGTGGTGCTTAAAACATTAGCATACCTTTGAATGGACGACAGTTTTCTGCCCCACTTTTACAATCTCCAGGTCCTGGACCCATCCATTTGTAAAAAAGACCTGGGCCTGCTGCAGCGACTTGAAGTTACTGTATAACACAGCAGGTAGACGGCATCTTGAACACTGCGTTCTTCCCTCCATGCAAAGAAGTCTGGCGCTTTATGTATGTTTGTGCCGCGGATTCCCAAAATGCTTTGCGTTCACCACTGGGAATACGTCATGATGACGACACATTAGCAATCCTTATTGGGCACCCCTGTTCTACAGCATCAGATGAGTCATTGCTGTTGTTTAAACAGTAGACGACAATGCCTGAAATTGTGGACATCTGTGAAGTTAGGAAACACAATCAAAATTACAAAATTGGTCTGTCTCCAAATCATTATACTCCTAATGGTTTAGAGCTTTTAACGAGTTCAGTGTTCAAACTTCCTCAGCATTTGGACTGTAAGGGCAAGTCAGCGATTGTTTACATATGCCGCTCAACCAAACAGCTGTTATTAGGCGGATGTTGATAGCAGCTTTTATTTGATTTTCATTTACTGGCTCGGTAGGGAGGAACACTATTAAAATTACAGATTTTTTGATGAACTTCTGCTTTTCTAATGCATTATTCAAACAGCACCATGGTAGAAGATGACAGTTTTCTAAAGCTGGCTACTAAAGTACTTAATTATTAACTACGTTTTTTGATGTGTTTAATGAAGGACGGTATTCTTTATACAGTTGTTTTGGAAAGCATTAATGACACAGGTGGTGTAACGGTTATGAACGAGTGTGTGTACATTCAGTAGTCTAAAGCAGAGATGCTTTCCTAACCTCCTGTTTGGAAACAGGATACACAGGCACACACACGCACACACACAACAGTCACTTTACACCGCAGTCGTGTCTCACCTGTTGCTCACCTCAGCTTTGACACAAACATATTGTGATGGGAAATCATTACCATCAGACCGAGGGTGTTTACTCGCCCCACTGGCTACTCGATAGTAAGCCTTATACAGGAACATACACTTTCCCTTTCCCAAATCTCACCTTTATGGAAGACCAGTTTAGAGAAGCAAGACCTAAAAAGCTAGTCCAGGCTGCTTTATGTTGGTCAGTGTGCCTCTTGCAGGTTAAGAAACCTGGTGATAACTAGCGGGGCTCGACAGTGTGCGCGTTTCACTCACATTTGAACTGTAAGATGTATTAAGAAAGACGTGCAAATAAAAAAGTCCCCAAATGTCCCCAAAACTTCATTTTTATGAAATCTCAGGTTATTAAAAGTCTTAAAGATGAAGTATGCCGTTTCTGTGACACTAGTGGCACCTAGCGGAATTACAAAAATAAATCATTTTGCAAACGCCCCATCTGCAATTCAATAAACGCAATTCAAACATCACAAACACTAATTTTTTGACATGACACACCACAACTATTTGAGGCAGTTGACACAGTCAAAGTAAACATTACAATCTGGTATTTTTGTCTTTCTGAATGGGTGCATGATGATGTTGTATTGAACTGTCCATTGTACTGAATTGCATTCGCTTTGATGTGTTTATTCTTCGAATCTTAGAAGGTCTAAACGAAGCGAAATTTGGCTGGCACTTCTGTACCCGAAGCTGAATGTCTTTTTCCATGTAATGTGTCAGTCATGGTCCCACACCATCTAAACACTCTCTGGCTCCACCTGCTACAGTAGCCATGCCCCAAACTCTCGCAATTGGTTGAGCTGGAAAGAGACTGACAGATCTGAATGAACTGCTCTAAAAAATGTTATGGTGCCTGGGGGGGCTCAATAGCCACTTTTCCACTGTCAAGCCAGTGTGCCGGGCAGGGCTAATAGCCTGAATTAGTCCATCAACACTAACACAGTCACATTGGTGCCGTGACCCGGATGGGAGTGAGGTTTAGGTGGGTGAGTGTAACAGAGGCCAGATAGTAAGAGCTGTGCAGATAAACCTCACTTCCCTTGCATCAAGAGGCGTACTATCAGCTGATGCTAGAGGCTGCGGTCTTTAGCCTTCTTGTTAGCGCGCCCGCCTCCAATGCCGGAGACTGGGGTTCGAGGCCCCCACAGAGGGGGCGAGTTAGACCTGAGGGGTTATATGCCTATAAATAATTACATAACCAATGCTAATATCTCAGGCATAATTAAAGCCCCAAGTCATCTCCCGTTCTTGCCATCTTTCGCAGCCTTTTTCACCTAAGCCACACTGTCATTTTTGCAGTTTGTCTAGTTTCCATAGGCATTTCGTAGCTATTCTTGGGTTTCCCACGACAGAGAGTGACAACAAACCATGGCAGCTTAGCTTAATAATAATAAAAAAAATCTCCTGTTCAAACATTTTCCTTGGTCTCATCAAGTTCTTGTGACTGCTGCACTGGAGTTCAGGGACTGACAGGAGGGTCAAAAGGAAAAGGAATGAGGAGAGTGTTTGGAGACTTACCCAGCCAGCTCCTGTTCAGATAAACTGACACAAACACGGGCGGTACGGTGAAGAAGTCCACCACTGAGTTCACCTCCAACCAGAACCACAGCTTATCATTGGCTGCTATGAACTGGAAGAAGATTAAAAGGAAAACAGATCACTACATCATTTTAAAGTGGATCATATTTTAGTAATATTGGAATGAAAAATGTCTGGTCAAACACTAAAAGTTATTGGACCAAAACATATTACTGGGTGTGTGAAATGTGATAAAAAATATGCTGAATATGAAATTTAAATATGTACTTACACGCAGGCCAAAGTAGAGTAAGAAGAACACATTGAATGCCATGTCAATTTGTAACGTGAAGTCTTTGTAGAAATTCTGACAGGATTCTATAGGACTATGGAGAAAGAGAAAGAGATAAATGTTAATTCAATTTCAAACAAATTCATGAATTGGCATGGAAATAATGTCACAGTGCAAACTTAATCTGAATGGTCCTAAAAATAGGCATTTTTTTAATGCAAAATGTATTTTCTTTTCTTTCTGAATTTGAGGTGAGCTGTAACCTGACCTTTTTTTTTTTTTTTGAGATTCACACAATAACACCTCATAAATATGAACATATAATATAAAATACACTCTGTAACATTATCAAACTTGCCTTTTTGCATACTTTTCCGGATATATATTTATATATACTACTCATATATAACCTACATACAAGTTCACATAAATAATACATTACTCATTTGCACTATAATTATAATATTTATACCTTACACACAATAATTTATTTACATACTGTTATTTGCACTTTTGTTTATATACATTGGTTATGTACTCTGTACAATGACAAAATTTATTCAAATCTAATTTAATAACATTTTAGTTGGAGTTAAACGTGTTTTAAATCAGGATGTATTGAAAACACAAACATGAATAGTTTATGACTGTTACTTATTGACAATAACTTATTGTGCTATAATGTATCATGAATGCATTATAATACCTTTTTTTTTAAATAAATTATATGTCAAAGCATCACAGCAAGTGTTCAAAACTGCTCTAAAATTTCGACAGTCAAGACATCAGGAAAAGTTGAAAGACACTGATATGATTCAGGACTGTCTTAAAGCACCAGGTGCCTTTATCCATTAGTATAAATCTTAAAATATATAACAGCATTGCTGATTTATTCAGTACATCTGGGATGGTTAAATCAACTGTTGAATGATTCAATTAATTAAAAGTTATTATTTCATAAGCCAGAAGCCTTTGAGCTTAGGTTAATGTAGTGCTGCCCTTTCACTGACATTATCATCGATCTCATGTAGGAAGTTATTTAGAGACCAGCCCTTGAATTCACTAGACATAAATGATGTGAAACTAAAGAAAAGACTGCCAAAATAAGGAAAAAAGCGGCCCATAATGAAAGCTTAACTAGCTAAATGTAGCCTTAAAGGGATAGTTCATCAAAAAATGAAAATCTGTTGCTAATTTACTCACCCTCAGGCCATCCAAGATGTAGGTGACTTTTTTCTTCAGTAGGACAGTAAAGAATGTTTTTTGGTGATTCATATAATGCAAGTCAATGGCTACTGTCACACTGAGAGCATACACATATACAGGCAAAACAAAAATTAATACCTGTGGCTCCTGAAGATACACTGAAGTCTTATGAAGCAAAACCATTGTACCTGTAATAATATTGTAACTAATGGTCAGTTTCTTGCACAGACCGATCGTTTCACTTCAAAAGACCTCAATGTATTGCTAGGAGCCATGGGTATTAATTTTATAATGCCTCCATATTTATACTTTTTAATTTTTTTTAAATCTCAAAGTGACGGTAGCCATTGACTTGCATTATATTAAATCACCAAAAACATTCTTTACTGTTCTACTGAAGAAAAAAAGTCACCTACATCCTGGATGACCAGAGGGTGAGTAAATTAACAGGAATTTTTTTTTGTTTTTTTGGGGTGAACTATCCCTTTAATGTCAGGAAGAGCTTTCTATCAAGTTACAATTAGCAGCGTCACAAAATGCACGACCGTCAACACATGTACGCTGTGAAACACAAAGCGCCTGATCCTTGAGCTCAATGTCACTTCACACTCTGCAATTACAAGAGATCTCCTGCCATGTGGCATCCATGCAGAAAGTATCCCTGCTCAGAAATCTTAAGGCCTGAATGTCATTCTTGACTGCCTGGGCCATAAGATGACACTTTCCCAGGACCTTACAAAGATGTGGGCTGCTCTGAGGTCAGCTGAAACCATGCTATGCCAACTAATAATGGAGTAAACAGTGCTCAGGTGCTTCTGAGCTTCTAACTAACACTAGGTGGCCTCAGTTTCTAATCGAGTGCCTGTGGAGGACGTACAGCAATGTCAGTGCGCGCAGAGCTATGCCACCCTGAGGGACGCACGCAGTGGGCTATTTTAGGCTAGCTATGTGTCTTGATCATCTTCGTTTACAAAGATGCAGCACTGTGGCACTCATTCAGAAAGGGCACAGAAATGAATGTGTATCCTGAAAAACTCCCTGCGTTATGTGATAAACAATTCACATCATTAATCACTATCAGTGTACACTTAAACAGTACAAAAATTAAGGTGATGGCGAAAGAAAAAAAAAGGACGACAGTTTGAATGGGTGGGCCGTCAGAGTCGGTGATGGTGTGGCACACAGCAGGTCTAGGTTAATACAACAGTAACTGATTTAGGCCAAGGCACCATTTCTAAAAAAAAGAGTGATTTAGCACCTGCAAGGGCACTGGACAGCTAAAACCTCAGTCGGAGGTCTAAAAATAGCCTTTCTGTTTTAATTCCTCCCTGAGGTGCTCTCTCTGCATGTGCTTCTAAAATAGGAAAACACACAAAGCAATGCCTCTGTGTTTTCTTCCTCTTAATGAAAACAGGAGGAAGAGAAAGCTCTAAGCAAGGAAGATGAGAGACTGAAATTTATTTAGGAGCAGCAATTGATATTTGGAGCGATAGTCATGGCAGTGTGTTCAAACAATTCTCTGTTCAAGCAGTAGAAATGCTCAGAGGACTAGCTAATCTTCAAAGAATCACACTGAATATTTTTGAGAATTTCCATCCGGTTTTACCAAATACAAATACGCACATGGAGCGAACGGCACTGCAAAGCCAGCCTCCCACATACAGAACTCAATTCTCACAAAAACAAATGGCAAGATAAAGAGAGACATGCGAATTGAAACGGCATCTCTTATCTACTTATTGATTAAGCCCCCTCAAAAAGAGGTCACACTGGAATGAGCATTTTAAACTGCTTTCCTGCCCTCTGCGAGAACTGTGTGTGATTACCTCTGGAGAACACAGACCGCATATCAAGGCTTTCCTTTCAGTGATAAGACCCTATTATTGCAAATAGCTGCAGAGTCATAACTGGGCAGAGCAAAACCTCCATCTCCATGTTAATAAATGACATTGACAATGTGGTCACCTTAGCAGTGAAAGAAATCTTGAAGAATCTGTCAGTAATGAGATATAGCTCAGACAATTATTTAAAGTTTAAACTAATTTAAATTGCAACTGATCAACACTAAAACATTTGTCTTAACATTCTCATACTTACAAGTCACAAAACAAGGAAGGATTTATTTAGTCTAATGACACTCTGTAGTTGCCAAAGGAAAAAAAGCATTTTCAAATCATCAATTTTGTTTAATTTAATAGCACCACAAAATCATACAGTGTGAATATTCACTAACTCAGCCCTTTGCTGGTGAAACACTTTGCATATATTGGGATATTAAATTAAGCCATTACTGCTGAAGCCTGATATTAAAATTAGTTAATATTTCATCAGCTGCTGTAATGCATTATTAGAGGTCTATATGATATTGAAGCCTGATACTGAATATCAGACACAGGCATGTATCACAATCTTGGAGAACATGACCTGCCAATGTCTCTCTTTCTCCTCCTCTCTTTCTATAAAGAACAAGCTGCTGGTGTGTGGGAGATTTTCAAAGCGTAGGGACGCTGCACTAGAATTAAATGGGGTGGATTATTCATCCCTGCAATGCAGTGCCAGGATATTTATTTCTGTGGCTTCTCAGTGAACAGGCCGTGTACTTCCCTGCCCTTTCACAGTATAGTGTCCTATAGCTTTTCCAGGTCAGTGCAGCTCAGCCTAAGAGCTGTATATAGAAGCATCCATTCATATAACCAGTTTAGAAAGCAAGTCATTTTTTCTGATCTTACTGCATAAATAAATTCATTAAGCCATGTCTCTGTGCTCCTTTATCAGTGCTTGTACTAGTAGTTTTCGGCATTGCAATATGTAACTGCGCTAGAGCGCTGATCACCCAAAATGTCATAAGTGGGACAGAAAAAAATAAAGGCATCCCTTGAAGGAGAGCTTCCCCTGTTGTTGCCCTACATATTTCTTGCTTCATTGTTCAGTCCCTAAAAAAAGTCATTGTGGTCTAGGGGGAAAAGTACAGACTGTTCTCGTTAAAAATATGACAATGAAACTACAATGTTAAGAAGTTTTGTAACAACCCTACAACGCAATATTATATGATGCATTACTTGATCTTCATGTAAATATACTGTAGTATTTGGTTCCAACGGTCCTCTGAGAGGTTGATAGGCCATTTTAAAGTCCCCCTAAACTAAAAATTTAATTTTTTTAGCTTTTAATATGTTAGCCTTAAGGTTATGAATAAGCTGGTGTGTTCCAAAACAATGACAAAATTTGCATTTAGGAGATATAATCATTCAAAACTTACAGTCTCTCACTTCCGCTAAAACGGATCACGGACATCGCCACACAGTTCCACCCCTCCTACACTATAAACAGATGCTGAAGCTGTGGCTGAAATCGGTCATTTGTTCACACATTTACTAGTTTCTATAAGGTGAATGGCACATAGTGCACTACAGTGGGTACGGAAAGTATTCAGACCCCCTTAAATTTTTCACTATTTGTTATATTGCAGCCATTTGCTAAAATAATTTAAGTTCATTTTTTTCCTCATTAATGTACACACAGCACCCCATATTGGCAGAAAAACACAGAATTGTAGACATTTTTGCAGATTTATTAAAAAAGAAAAACTGAAATATCACATGGTCCTAAGTATTCAGACCCTTTGCTGTGACACTCATATATTTAACTCAGGTGCTGTCCATTTCTTCTGATCATCCTTGAGATGGTTCTACACCTTCATTTGAGTCCAGCTGTATTTGATTATACTGATTGGACTTGATTAGGAAAGCCACACACCTGTCTATATAAGACCTTACAGCTCACAGTGCATGTCAGAGCAAATGAGAATCATGAGGTCAAAGGAACTGCCTGAAGAGCTCAGAGACAGAATTGTGGCAAGGCACAGATCTGGCCAGGGTTACAAATAAATTTCTGCTGCACTTAAGGTTCCTAAGAGCACAGTGGCCTCCATAATCCTTAAATGGAAGACGTTTGGGACGACCAGAACCCTTCCTAGAGCTGGCCGTCCGGCCAAACTGAGCTATCGGGGGAGATGAGCCTTGGTGAGAGAGGTAAAGAAGAACGGCTGAGCTCCAGAGATGCAGTCGGGAGATGGGAGAAAGTTGTAGAAAGTCAACCATCACTGCAGCCCTCCACCAGTTGGGGCTTTATGGCAGAGTGGCCCGACGGAAGCCTCTCCTCAGTGCAAGACACATGAAAGCCTGCATGGAGTTTGCTAAAAAAACACCTGAAGGACTCCAAGATGGTGAGAAATAAGATTCTCTGGTCTGATGAGACCAAGATAGAACTTTTTGGCCTTAATTATAAGCAGTATGTGTGGAGAAAACCAGGCACTGCTCATCACCTGTCCGATACAGTCCCAACAGTGAAGCATGGTGGTGGCAGCATCATGCTGTGGGGGTGTTTTTCAGCTGCAAAGACAGGACGACTGGTTGCAATCGAGGGAAAGATGAATGCGGCCAAGTACAGGGATATCCTGGACGAAAACCTTCTCTAGAGTGCTCAGGACCTCAGACTGGGCGGAAGGTTTACCTTCCAACAAGACAATGACCCTAAGCACACAGCTAAAATAACGAAGGAGTGGCTTCACAACAACTCCGTGACTGTTCTTGAATGGCCTAGCCAGTGCCCTGACTTAAACCCAATTGAGCATCTCTGGAGAGACCTAAAAATGGCTGTCCACCAACGTTTACCATCCAACCTGACAGAACTGGAGAGGATCTGCAAGGAGGAATGGCAGAGGATCCCCAAATCCAGGTGTGAAAAACTTGTTGCATCTTTCCCAAAAAGACTCATGGCTGTATTAGATCAAAAGGGTGCTTCTACTAAATACTGAGCAAAGGGTCTGAATACTTAGGACCATGTGATATTTCAGTTTTTCTTTTTTAATAAATCTGCAAAAATGTCAACAATTCTGTGTTTTTCTGTCAATATGGGGTGCTGTGTGTACATTAATGAGGAAAAAAATGAACTTAAATGATTTTAGCAAATGGCTGCAATATAACAGAGTGAAAAATTTAAGGGGATCTGAATACTTTCCGTACCCACTGTATATATAGTGGATAGGGAAGGATTCAGACAGTGTAAATATGCTTTCCATTGACGCGAATGAAGTCCGTTTTCGCGCTAGTGTCATGTGAACCACCGCAGCGTGAGCAGTCTGCTCTGGTCCAGAGACACGAGAGAATAGAGCGGATCATATGCGCGAGTTTGGACACATTTGAATTCTGCACAGAATGCTGCATTTTAAAGTGATATAGAGGAGATTAGGAGGAGAAACGGTTAGAGTTTAGAAGGAAACCAAAGCTTTACCGAGCTCAGAGGCTCTGATCGAGCTGTGATATAAACAAAACGCTATTGGCCATTTTTAAAAAGGGGCGGGGCTGTTCGATATTTCCCGCCCTGTCTTCCTGTTTCAGTTGAAATTACGTCAACACACTGAATAATGCTGTGCATTCCAAGACACTTTGGTGGACCTTTAAGGTGGTAGCTATTAGGGGTGTGACGAGACAGGTATCTCACGAGACGAGACAAGATGGCGAAATACATGACTAGAAAAAAAATATTCTGCAGGTGTATTTGAAATGTTTTAACTAATCATCTTGTAATGAATGTCATTTCAGTTCTACTTTCTGAGTATAAATTATCATATGCAGTAAAAGACAACAATACTCAAGTACTGTAAAAGGTTTTGCCACTAACTCAACTGACTGACTTCTCTCCTGTATGATTTCAGTCTCTTCAGACCTTGCTGTACATGATTTATGAGCTTCTACAACTTTCGACCTCCTAACTGAACTCCTTTCCACAAACTGATCATAGAAATAAAATAGTATAAATGAAAATGTTAACACTTTACAATAAGGTCTCATTTATTAACATTAATGTATTAACCAACATCAACTAACAATGAGCAATATATTTGCTGCAGTATTTATTCATTTTTGTTTATGTTAGTTAATAAAAATAGTCATTCATTGTCGTTCATGATAGTTCACAGTGCATTAACTAATGTTAACAAATGAAACCTTATTGTTTGTAATAAGATTAAGAGAAAACTGTTATTCATTTTTATGGTTACACTTTACAATAAGTGCAACCATAATCGCACTCTCTCAATATTCAAAGTGCAAATAAGACAAAATTTTTCTTTGATACAAAGCTAAGAGATGGTTACAACTACACTGCCCAGCCTCAAATAGCTTTCATATTGAGAGGTATCTGTATTCATCAGGGAGCTGCTTTCAAAATGCGGGGTATTGAAATCACGTTTGAATGCGCGCTTGTGTTTACTTTCACTTTCGCGATCGCGCGTACTCTGTAAATATGGAGCGGCGGCGACCGTTATCCAACTTAATTAAATGTTTTTTATTTAAATACAAAGCAAAACGACAGTGGAGGCATAATGTAAACGTAGCGGTGGCATATTCTTGTGACACGAGATCTCGTCACACCCCTAGTAGCTATGCTATTTTGGGTGATTGATATACCATTTTAAGGTGGTTGCAAAGGTGGTCTGGATGGTTGATACTGATAGAACGTTGCTAGGGTTTTCTGGGAAGTTGATAGGTTGCTACTAGGGATGGGAAATATCTTATCATTTGCGACATACCGGTTAAAATTATCACCACAATAAAAATTTGTCTTCCCACGATAATAACGATAAAGCCTTGTTGATAACGAATTTCTGTGTGCAATCCATTCGCGGCTCACGTGCAGTTTATTGCTAAATGAGGAGCTACCTCTACAATCTAGAACTAGTACACACATTTTTTCACTCGCTAAACACTCTGAGCGCTTGAGAGTTTTGTTCTCCTCCAAGCGCACTATTTCAGTTAATCTTAATGAATGCACAGTTTATTTGACGCAAAGCAAACACTAGTGTGAGGGGCCTGACTTGCAGTCGCTTTGCTGAGAGCGCTCAGTGTTTCTCACACACTTAAAGAGAGAGCGAGAGAGTCTTACATATCAAGTAGAATTGACGTGCTACATGTAAACAATATTCTTTGTTGTATTTTCCTGTAAAAATGATGGAGTTCATTTGGAATTTTTCAGCCTTTAAGAACAAGCAGAAGCTACAGCCGGCTTGTCCGGTAGTGGCGGAACTACTATTGTTATTAGTAGTAGAATTCGTATTATCATTATCTTATCAGTATAATTATTATTATTTTTTTTTTTACAGAAACACCGAATGACTAACAAGATCTAAAGCACCACCACCACCAGTCCTAAGTTCAGTTAAAATGACAAATATGCATTCACACGTTTTTCATATCACCTATCCCTAGATGCTACTAGGTAGCTACTAGTGGTTTACAGGGCATTGTTAGATGGTAGCAAGAATGATGGGTGGTTGATACCATGTTGATAGGTGGTTGTTAGGATATTCTTGGTGGTTGATACAGTGTTGTTAGGATGTTGGGTGGTGCTTGCTACAGCCAACTCCACTAATAATGCCAGGACAACAGGCCCAGGCATTGTGCTATACAGTAGGTTTATTACTACTCGCTTCTTTCAACAGAGTCATGCAACAAAACACTCCGTCTCCACTGAAGAGTCTTTTCACTCCGCTTCTAAACTGAGGATCAGTCTGACCAAAATAAATAGTCCTGAAAATTGACTCCTTACACAAAAGAAGGATTATCCAGAGAAACTCAGGGGAGGGTGGTAGTTGGCCACTAGAGAGAGCTGTGCATCCACAGCATTGCGTGAAGTGCCCCCCTGAAAGCACGACACGTGCACTAAGGCGATGAAAAAAGAACCCCTCCCTCCCCCTCTTGTCTGCAATTGCTGCTTTCACCCTTCATCAAATTTTGAGTTACCTTAGGGAGTAACCATCAGCTCAGAATCACTCAAAATGTCCTACTTTAGATGTCTACTGATGGCTTTTTTAACAGACGATTACGTTGTCTATTTGTGTGAACATTTGAGAGATGCATTCGACGTTCTGCTGTTCCCCGTTTACGTGTACAAGAGGCCAAATCATGTGGTTTGCTCCAGACATTCTTGAACAGTTGTGATAATTAGCAGCGTAAATGAGTCGTAAGAGTCGTCAGCGGATGATCCCTTATCGAGACCATTAACGCTCGAGTCACGTGGTAGGGTAGGTCAAATGAGGAGCTCAGAGGGTGAGAAGTTGCACACATCTCTCTCTGGTGAGGACAGCAGCAGTGGAGGTTTCAGCTGCCAGGACTTCAGGCGGTAACTCTAGAGCCAAGTGTGATGTAGATCATTAAGAGCACATCACAACACCCACCGCTGCTGTCACAACCTGATCTGGAGCTGAACCGGGTGGGAAAGACACAGGCAACTAACAAAACACTCATATGCAGAC
The DNA here is from genome assembly GCA_003731715.1 of Anabarilius grahami. Taxonomy (NCBI): domain Eukaryota; kingdom Metazoa; phylum Chordata; class Actinopteri; order Cypriniformes; family Xenocyprididae; genus Anabarilius; species Anabarilius grahami. Next base: position 4,808,333 of record RJVU01057857.1, on the reverse strand, counting down.
ACATACCAATAGGTTCATGTCTTCTATCTATACCATCTTAAACAGGGGTCTCGGGTACTAATATATGAAAATATAAAGTGAAAGGGATAGTTCAATAAAAAATAAATTCTTCTCATCATTGTCTCAATTTCATGTCGTTTTACACCTGTATGACTGCCTTTCTTCAGTGGAACATAAAATAACATTTTGAAGAATATTTGCATTTGTCCATATAATGAAGGTCATTGGGGTCCAAAATAACGCTGGCCTCCACAGACTTTCATTGCACAGAATTATATATATTTTTTTATATATATATATATATATTTTCATGTTCCATAGAAGAATGTCATACAGGTTTGGAACATACATTCTTTTAACTTCAACCAAAAGTTCAGAGGCTAAAGTTCAGCTAAATGTTTATTGTTCCTGTCATATTAAAATTAAATAATTTAACAGATGAAATTAAAATGTAGCAATGTAAATACAGTGGGTACGGAAAGTATTCAGACCCCCTTAAATTTTTCACTCTTTGTTATATTGCAGCCATTTGCTAAAATCATTTAAGTTAATTTTTTTCCCTTATTAATGTACACACAGCACCCCATATTGACAGAAAAACACAGAATTGTTGACATTTTTGCAGATTTATTAAAAAAGAAAAACTGAAATATCACATGGTCCTAAGTATTCAGACCCTTTGCTCAGTATTTAGTAGAAGCACCCTTTTGATCTAATACAGCCATGAGTCTTTTTGGGAAAGATGCAACAAGTTTTTCACACCTGGATTTGGGGATCCTCTGCCATTCCTCCTTGCAGATCCTCTCCAGTTCTGTCAGGTTGGATGGTAAACGTTGGTGGACAGCCATTTTTAGGTCTCTCCAGAGATGCTCAATTGGGTTTAAGTCAGGGCTCTGGCTGGGCCATTCAAGAACAGTCACGGAGTTGTTGTGAAGCCACTCCTTCGTTATTTTAGCTGTGTGCTTAGGGTCATTGTCTTGTTGGAAGGTAAACCTTCGGCCCAGTCTGAGGTCCTGAGCACTCTGGAGAAGGTTTTCATCCAGGATATCCCTGTACTTGGCCGCATTCATCTTTCCCTCGATTGCAACCAGTCGTCTTGTCCCTGCAGCTGACAAACACCCCCACAGCATGATGCTGCCACCACCATGCTTCACTGTTGGGACTGTATTGGACAGGAGATGAGCAGTGCCTGGGTATTAATTAAGGCCAAAAAGTTATATCTTGGTCTCATCAGACCAGAGAATCTTATTTCTCACCATCTTGGAGTCCTTCAGGTGTTTTTTAGCAAACTCCATGCAGGCTTTCATGTGTCTTGCACTGAGGAGAGGCTTCCGTCGGGCCACTCTGCCATAAAGCCCCGACTGGTGGAGGGCTGCAGTGATGGTTGACTTTCTACAACTTTCTCCCATCTCCCGACTGCATCTCTGGAGCTCAGCCACAGTGATCTTTGGGTTCTTCTTTACCTCTCTCACCAAGGCTCTTCTCCCCCGATAGCTCAGTTTGGCCGGGCGGCCAGCTCTAGGAAGGGTTCTGGTCATCCCAAACGTCTTCCATTTAAGGATTATGGAGGCCACTGTGCTCTTAGGAACCTTAAGTGCAGCAGAAATTTATTTGTAACCATGGCCAGATTCTGTCTCTGAGCTCTTCAGGCAGTTCCTTTGACCTCATGATTCTCATTTGCTCTGACATGCACTGTGAGCTGTAAGGTCTTATATAGACAGGTGTGTGGCTTTCCTAATCAAGTCCAATCAGTATAATCAAACAAAGCTGGACTCAAATGAAGGTGTAGAACCATCTCAAGGATGATCACAAGAAATGGACAGCACCTGAGTTAAATATATGGGTGTCACAGCAAAGGGTCTGAATACTTAGGACCATGTGATATTTCAGTTTTTCTTTTTTAATAAATCTGCAAAAATGTCAACAATTCTGTGTTTTTCTGTCAATATGGGGTGCTGTGTGTACATTAATGAGGAAAGAAAATGAACTTTAATGATTTTAGCAAATGGCTGCAATATAACAAAGAGTGAAACATTTAAGGGGGTCTGAATACTTTCCGTACCCACTGTATGTATATCAATAATGCTAGTTACAATATATTATTATAAAAATGTCACAAATTCTGTACATCTACACTACTATTCAAAATTCAGTCAGTAAAGGTTTTTTTATAAAAAAAAAAAAATTCCGCAAGGATGCATTAAATTGATCAAAAGTGACAGTAAAGGCATTTATAATGTTATAAAAGATTTATATTTTAAACAAATGCTGTTTTTCCTATTTATCAAAGATCGTCCTGGTCTGAAAAAAATGTATCACTGTTTCCACAAATAAACTATTTTCAACATTAATAATAATAAAAAATGTTCTTGAGCAGCACATCTTAGAATGAGATAAATATTACAATGATTGAAGTGACAATGAAGACTGGAGTAATGGCTGCTGAAAATTCAGCATTACAGGAATAAGTTACATTTTAAAATACATTAAAATAGAAAACAATTATTTTACATTGTAATAAAATTTCACAATATTACTGTTTTTACAGTATATTTAATCAAATAATGCAGCCTTGGTGAGCATAAGAGACTCCTTTCAAAAACATTAAAAAAAATCATACCTACCCATTGTGATGGTGTATATATTTAAATAGAATTGCAAAGTATGTAAATCTTAAGTATTTGTGTTGTCAAAAGTACTGAAATTTAAAAAATGTGACGATACCAGCATTTGCCCTTAGCATTTTGAGCGCTGTTGAGAGGATTCTTAAACACCTCTGATTGGCCATTATGTCCACAAACTCAACAGATATGTCTGTGATTGGCTACAATGATCAACGCTTCAAAAACATGTTGTAAACAGACATCTTTGACGCTCTTCACCGAGCGAGTGCTCATTGAGAGTACTTTTGACGACACTAATAAGTATTTAGGTAAATATATTATTAAACCTTAAAATGCATCAAAAAGCATTCCATCTTCTGTCTCCACCAAGAGATCCTGAAAAAGCCTGATAAATGTTGAAGACCTACACTAGAAAAACATCCTTCCAGGTAAGCACTTCTATCACTCAACTGCTCACTCATGGGTTAACCGCTGCACTGTTTGAGGTGTCACACCTCTGACTGTCACAATTTTAAAAGAGCCTAAAGTGTCTATATGACTATCATTCATGTAGCACTGTTCAGCCCCCCTACAGAAATGATTAGAGAGATGTCCAATCTGACAACAACTCTAGTCCAATAACAGATCTAGATCACTCGGTTAGGCTTTTTTATCTGGAATCCACCCACACTGCAATGCTAGAGAATTCAGGACATCGTGTGTCTGCAAAAATCCCCTGACTGAGACCACGGACAATAGATGTGACAGGACAGCTTAGACTGAGATGTCAGTCAGTTTGCCGAAATGAAGAGCCACCAATTCACACAAAACAGTATAGAACGGAAGTCCTCGACCAGGCGGCAGCAGGATGTTATAAAAAGATTCAAATATATTAATTATTTCCATTTTTTCCCCAGTTTATTTAGCAGAAATACTGGAGGGAATATGTTATATTTTATGTTTCATATGTCCTCAATACACATTCTATTGCTGGCTGAACAACAAACATGTAACTCAAATTGTGAAAGAACTGCTTGGCTGGAACCAGTCAGCTCATTCCAATGTAACAAATGAGTCGACTGATTGGCAAATTAATCACAATCATACTACTAAGTGGGATAATCTTTTTCACCGCCTAGCTAGTCTCTTTATACCGTGTACTTCCTAGTGTTGGCGCTCTAAAATTAATGATAGACTGCACGTCTGGACATATCTTAAGAGAATCCAATTACAGATGATATACTGTATGTTTCTGGTAAAAACCAAGATATAATTGTAATTCTCCTGAGAATTTGTTTTCTTGTCGCCAAAAAAAACTATATTCTGCTATTGGAGAGTTTTGTTATTACTGCTTAGTGCATTAACCAGATGAGCGATTTATCAATCGTTTACTCTCATGCACATTATTTTCCATTCTATATTTAATTTTACAGTATACATCTTTTTTTTATATTTTATTCTTATATTTTTATTGTTTACTTATATTTAATTCCTTCATAGCTATAGTTATGTATATTTTCATCTGTGTTGTATTCTTTAATAATTGCACTGTCCATGGAGCGGACCTGACTCTCATTTCACTGCTGGTTATATATGCTCTATATAATTGTGCATGTGACAAATAAAACTCTTGAATCTTGAATCTTGAATTTATCAAAAATTAAACTCACTCATACTGCTAAAACGTCATTCCTTTTTCTCAAAAAAACTTGTCCCTAATAGTAGACATTACGCAGGGGAAATGTTTTAATTTAACTGATGCAGTGCTAATATATAATTAGTATCCATGTATAAATCAAAATCTGCAGACAGTTGCTTTTCCATGCTTTATTATATCCATTTATGTGGTTACAGAAAAATAATATAGAACAGAGATATCGCTCCAGGTGTGAACAGGGCTTTACGCAGACAACTTGAAATATCACACTGTGCTTAACCCCGGGTTATCGTCGTTCTAAACACCACTTTTAACCCCGGGTAAAGGAACGTTTCACACTTGTAATTTAGAATCGGGGTTAGCACCGCTTTTTACCCATGGTTATGAAACCCTGCTCCGGAGCAGGGTTAGCACCACTTTTGCGGTGTTAACCCCGCATTATGGTGCCAAACTTGTACAGTGTGAAACGATGAAGTGTTAGAATGCTACAGCTAGATGCTTAGCAACAGACAATCAATCGCATACTCATATTTGCCTGCTTTGGACAGTCAAATTTTCTGTCACAGCACATTGTATATAAACAGTAAATTCAGCAATTGAGAGGAAAAATGTCAAATGCGACAATTTGAGTGAAGAAGAGACCATTTCATTCTTACCTTTATAGTCCGAAATGTCCATTCAGTATGAACTCGAAAGTACAGTCGGCAGTACGAGGATGCGCAAGAGCTAACTAGTCTATGTAAACAGGTCACGTGCTGCATTTATCCAATAGCCGCGTTTCCACTGTCGGGCCAAAGGCGAGCGTGCTAGTGCATGCCAGGGCCAGTTGCGTTTCCACAAGACACTGACACCGCAAATATGCAAATAAGAGCGTTAAACCAGGGTTTAGGAATGTACAATGTGAAACGTCATCTTATGAATAACCAGGATTAATTGTTAACCCCGGGTTAATTATGAGCAATATGAAACATGAAGCAAGATAACCCAGGATTCTGTTTACCCAGGGTTTTAAAATGACCCAGGGTTAACTATTTCAAGTGTGAAAAGCCCTATGTCTCATTTAAAAAAAGGCTTTGTATGTATTGTAAAACTATCTATTTATATGAAAAGTGTTGTTAAAGCAATGTTTTTTGTAACAGTAAATCATTTTTAAAAAATGTTTAAGCATTTTTTATTGTTTAGCTAAGAATAAGGCCCAAAAAATGATGAGGGTTTGCAAAAATGTAAAAACAATCCTGCAGGAATCCTGAATTTACCTGATCTAAATCTGTTTATCGTCTGTCTCACATATGCACTCAAATGAGGAAGCTGCTGACTCTAAGCTGTAATATGAAAACATGTATTGTAAATGACGAGCCAGACCATGGTTTTTCTGAATGATGCATAAACACAGAGGCTTGCCCCTCCCTCCGCATCCTTTACCATCTGATCTGCGCATTATAGGGATTAAAATCTCCCATCATGCCTCAGCATGCTGTGACAGTCAGTCTAGGCACACACAGGCTGTATGTAAGACTTTATATTCAAGACAGCACACATGCTCATTTGAGCGCTTAGCTTAGATTTAAATGGCACGTGTTGGCTTTTTACATGCCGCACCGTGTCAATACACCAATCTGTATCTCTGACATCACACTCACTGCCATATTCATATCTATTCAGTTTCAATTTCTATACAAACAACTGATGTAAATGCATGCATAGATTGGCCGGTGCATATGTAGCAAAGATGAAAAGGAAAACTATGATACCTGGTTGCCTGGGCAACAGCTAACAGCACACCTTTCTCTTGGGAGCATAGTGGAGAAGGGTGGGCGGCAGAGATGCTCTGCTAATGTAACCATGGAAACTGGCCTGCTTGATTTTCATTGACAAAATAATCCCACCATACTGAGTCTTTAAACTCCAACATTACAGAAGAAAGAGAACAAAACCCTGAATTAAATAATAGTACCCTTAACAGTACCAATGAATGCAGAGTTCATTAATATCGTATCATTATCTATATGGGAAAATAGTACCTTAAGGCTATAGTGTGCCCTGCTACCATCTGTGCCTTGCACTCCTAATAATAAACTATTGGAGGTTTATGCATGGCACAGAAATCATGACCTGCAGGTGTATCAATTTTGAAATAAACTGTAGTATTTAATGCATTCTTCAAGCTCAACCGTTCGACCTACTTATCAACATTATTGTAAGAAAAAATAAATAAATAAAATAAAACAATTTCTTTAATGTTTGGGAAATTTTAGTTTACAAATCAACATTTGTTGCTAAATTAGATAGCTCTAACTGATATCTTAATTTATTCAAGCTAAAGCTAAATTTGCAACAGTTGTAGCATAGTTTTACTTTGTGTTTTATTAACTTTACATATATTATTTTAAATTTTTTTGTTATTTAAAGGGGTCCTTGATTATGATTTAACTTTTTTTTTTTACTTTAGTTAGTGTTTATTAGGGGTGGGCGGATCGATCTAAATATCGATAGTATCGATAGTATCGATAGTATCGATGCCAACACTGGTATTGGTATCAGATCGATACAATTGTAATTGAATCGATATTTTAATTTAAATATCTCTCCTCTACATTCATTATACTTTGTTTGTGTCTTCTACCTCTACAATCCTGAGCAAACGCTGCTTTCACATCCTGGCCCACTTTGCTACTCCTCCCCCTCCTGCTGCTCTGCTGTGATTCGTTGTTGTGTCGTCACGTGACTCACTGACACAACACGCCGAGGAGCAGCGAACTGAGTGAGCGAAGCTGATAGCACATTGAATGAAGTCATTGAATTGATCATTCATTCACCTCAGAAATAATGACTAATAATACTGCTCTCCCCTACACAAAAGTATTTTTTTTTAAGTAAAAAGTATCGTATTGGTATCGGTATCTGCAATACTGACCCTATATGTATTTGGTATCGGATCGATACCAAATTTTGCAGTATCGCCCACCACTAGTGTTTATAGCTGTGTGAGATTCTCCTGCTTTGTTGTTGTTGTTGAGCAACTGAAGCGTGAGTTGTTAAAGCTCCGCCCTCTTCTGGAGAGGGGGCCGGAAGCAGCAGCTCATTTGCATTTAAAGGGACACACAAAAATGCAGTGTTTTTGCTCACACCCAAATAGGGGCAAATTTGACAAGCTATAATAAATTATCTGTGGGGTATTTTGAGCTGAAACTTCACAGACACATTCTGGGGACACCAGAGACTTATATTACATCGTGTAAAAGGGGCATTATAGGTGCCCTTTAATGTTTATTTCTAGAAAGTAAAATAATCACAAAATGATATTTAACTTTCACAATATCACATTTTAGTAGCAAGTATAAACTGAATACCTCACATACACAAGTATCAAATAAAATATTTCTCATATATTATTTATTTGGCCGTCTGAGGCGTACAAAAATAATTTTCTGAAGGTTAACCATCCCTTTGTTCAATTTTGACCCTATCTCAGAGTTTCAAGCCCTATTTTGTTCCCCATTCATGAAAAGTTCCATTAGTGAAATGTGGCAAAGGAAATTACTTATTTCAAAGATCGCATTATTTAATATCTGTGTTTAAGGCCTTTGACTCATAAATAATTCAGGCGAGAATTGCTCATTCATAATAGTACTCACTCCGAAGAATCTATGAAGTATATTCCCAGAGCTCCGATGCTGAGTGCAAAGACCAACACCACCTGGAGGGGGAGAGAGAAAGAAAAGAAAGAAAGGGAAAGGATATCATTAGTGAAGGTCCACTGAGAACAGTACCACTTACAAAGAACAGATTAATCCCGGAGCTGTTTAACAATGAGCACAACTCATTTCTGCCCATTTTACTCATGTGGATGAGACGAAATAAACAGAAAATGTCATAAAACTGTAAGTGATCTGACCAAATCTGGCTGTGTCTCAAACCTAGTGTGTCCTTGTTGAATAAATTATTAATTGTTAATTAATATATTAACAAAAAAACGTCTTACTGACTCCAAACCTTTGTGTGTGTGTATAGGCCAGTGCAAATCGCAGACTTACACTTACTGTACATACTCAAAATGTTGACGCTCTGAAAATAGGGAAGCCCCTGTGCTAGAAGCAGAGTGTAGAGAACAGGAGAGGGGTGTGGGGAGCACAAAGCTTCTGAGGTCAAATCATTTGATCTTTTCTAGGCCGCTGCATGTGAGATATACGCTATCACCATATCAGGTGAAATCGAGACAGCTGCTATCAAATGACTGCTATGTTATGGTGTGTGGTGTAGTAGTACACATGCATATACACCCAGCAAAAGCGCAAGACAAGTGCGTTTACTCACAGACTGTGTGTCAACCACACAGCTTCCCAAGTGGGAAAGAGCAATATGAGAAAAATCAAAGAAAACAGGAGAAAATCTGTCATGCTCAAACATAAATCAGAGGACTTCAATATCTACATCACCACCCTTACAAAGCAATTACCATGATTTACGGTGCACTAACCATAGCGAACTGTACTATTCATACAACCATAACCATATAATACCGTAACCGCTCAATAAAAACATTAACATTCACTACCGGTGATAATGTCACCATTTGTAGAACTCAGACATTATGCTGTAATCTGACTGTGGAAACAGTAGATCTATGCTGATGTGATATATAGAACATGTTTAGTAACAATTTTGCACATTACATATCACATTTGGTGTGGTAGCAGAGTACAGTACAGTACATGCTCCAGGTATGTTCAATTGTGGTGCTTATATGGGTAACACAGGTTTGAGTCTGGCATGCGATGCATCCCAATTCCATCATCCCCCTCTGTTCCCTATAATTTCCTGTCAGTCACACTGTAACGCTCTGATAAAAAGCCAGTGGTGACCTTGCAGCTCACTTGAACTTGTGATAGTGTATTTGCGCAAAATTATTTGTGATGCTACCAACTATGATCTGTATGATTTTTTTTTTTTTAAATACTATGCAAAAGCTACTGTTTTATTTGAAAAACAGACTTGTGTTCTTCTTTAGTAACTGAATGACTTCAAACTTCAAAAGTAGTATTTATGAAAATGGCTCAGAAGCATATACATCTGTCTGAAATATATCATCTGAACAGCAGACCAAAGAAATTCAGAATTGCACAACACTTGTGATTCAAGAGCAGAGATGTTAAGTACCCAGTAAGTAGATTTTTGGCAGACTACCATATTAGTTTAAAATCCCTGCACAGCAAAAAGAGAGAGAAAAAAAATGCAATATGATGAGATTTATACTGCCGTTTCTTATTGAGTCTACTAAATGAGGTCACTTCTAAAACAACTTCTTGTTTCAGATCTCTAATCCACGCTACAGTCTGCCAGTTTCCATACTGAAAATAATGAACAGTCTAACCGTGTTTACAATAAGCATGAACAATAAAAATGAAAATGGTCTCTTATTTCACTAAATGTAGCTAAAATCTTATTATGCAATGGATGTTTTCTGCACTGGCTTCTGACTGGACAATAGAGAATTCCAGCTATGCTAAAATACACAGTTTGTGAGAGATATGACTTGAAACATGTTTACCATATCACTGCACATGGTATAAACGCATATCAAATGTTTCATTCCATAACTTATCTCTAAAATTATAGGTGAATAACACTGATGTAGAAGCACCTAACCCTAGTTGTAAGCCTAAACTGGTCCCTCAAATCTGATTGGTTGATTGGAATGTTGTTCCAGGATCAACAAAGATGTTGTACTTGGTGAAATCATGTTCACATACTGGACACCACGCATAGAAACTTTGGCACCTCATGAAACTGCCATATTAAATCATATTTTAACAAATAATGTGTCCTATAGTAACTGTTTTCAAAAACCAGGCATCTGAGGCCATGCTAACAATTTAAGCTGTGACTATATTACCAACAGAACTCAACCTCTGCTACCGTACTGATTAAATAAAGGCCACGATCAAACTTGTCTTGAAAAGCGTGTCAAAGAACACTCTAGGCACTCTAAAACTGGAAATGGAACAAGTCCTGCCACTGGCTTAGGTTAAGTTTCGAGGTGAATGGAAAAGTCTCTTGTGTGGTGTAAGGTGAATGGCCCTTCTTGACCCTTAAGGTCCAAAGGGCTATTGGCCGGAGAGTGGACATCTCAAACATTAAAGACTGGAAACTGCAGCTGCCAGACAGGGTGTTTGTGTATCCAACAGTGGAGAACTATTCTGGCTCACCTCATGAGGTCAGTGGCAGGGGTCTATTTGAGAAGTAATTCTACACACGGACGGGTTCTGCACGAACGATTAGCTCTTTTTTAGTATTATTAGGCACAATGATTCATTGTGTGCTTGTGCACAAAATAATTGGACCAAACATGGATCATGTTACGTGTCATGTTCAGATCACTAAGGCCGTTCATTATTTTTTTTCCCATATCAGAAATAAATAAAGTTTATTTTTCTTAAAGGATTAGTTCACTTTAAAATGAAAATTGCCCCAAGCTTTACTCAGCCTCAAGCCATCCTAAGTGTATATGACTTTCTTCTTTCTGATTAACACAGTTATATTAATAAATATCCTGAAGCATCCAAGCTTTATAATGGCAGTTAAAGAAAAATATCCATATTTAACAAGTTATAAAGTAAAATATCTAGCTTCCGCCAGATCACCTTTCATATTCAACTTAAGAAAGTGTAACGCCTGTCGTAAAGGCTTACACTACGTCCTACACCTTATGTATTCAACTTACAAAAAAAGTCAGTTGCGCTTTTTTCGTAGGTTGAATATGAAAGGTGATCTGGTGGAAGCTAGATATTTTACTTTATAATTTTTTTATATATATATATATAAAGGTGACTTGACTTGACTTCAGAAGGCCTTTATTTACCCCCCGGAGCCGTGTGGAGTACGTTCATGATGGATGGATGCACTTTCTTGAGCTTCATATTCATTGGTCCACTGCCATTCTAAAGCTTGGATGCTTCAGGATAGTGTTCATCAGAAAGAAGAAAGTCATATACACCTAGGATGGCTTGAGGGTGAGTAAAGCTTGGTGTAATTTTTAACTTAGTTGTTATGATATAATGGTTATGATTTTAGCACCTAACAGTGAAATTTAAAACATTTACAAAAAAAAAAGAAAGAAAAAAAAGGTCTTACCCTTTCCTGTTATTTCTTATTAATTTCTATGGACACATACTTAAATATAATTAAGAATACACACTTTACATTGTTTAATCAAATTAAAACATTATTTAACCAAATTGATTAAGTGCCATACATGCACAAGATGATAGAAACTAATGTTAGTAATTATCCTCTATGAATGTGGTTTTGTGTCATAGCTGTTTACCATTTGGGATGTTCAAAACTTTATATTTTTTAAAATTTAATGCATATTTAAAATAATGTCCAAATCGATTACATACAGTACTTAAAAAAAATCGGTGGGTTCACCTGATCCTCATCAGGTGCCAAATGAAATCGAACGAAACATATGATATGCGTTTATAAAAGTTGACAAAATGTTTAACTGGCCACAGTTAATAGTTTTAAGTGTTTTTTTAATTAATTATCTTATGCATGTTTAATTTTATTTAATATATGTTACTCTTTTTCAGGAATTTGTTGGTGAATAGAAAGATCAAAAGAACAGAATTTATTTTAAATAGATATTTTTGGAGCAATGCAAAAATCTTTACTGTCACTTTTGATCAATTTAATGCATGCTTGCTGAATTACTTTTCAAAAAAAAGAGAATCTGACTCCAAACTTTCGAACGGTAGCGTATATGTAACTTCTTACAGTGCAAATTAAACAAGTAAAGCATATCACGCTGCCAAAAAACAACAAAAAAAAAAACACTCAAACACTCAAAGATATCTATTCCCTGGAAGGACCTATGACATTTCTTAAAAGGATGTAGTCCTTAACTCTATTGCAGAACAATCACATAAGGCAGTTGGTGAACCATTTTGTCTCTGTGGCCACCAACAATGCTCAAACTGTTTTACACAGGCCTTCTTTTCAAGTTCATAAAGCAGTTGGCTTAGCTTAACATTATCCTGTCAAAGCAATATACAAAACCTCTCGAAGAAGCCGGTTCACGGCATCTATTATTGATGACCAGAGGCTGATTATTTTCATGCGGCCTGTATTTGGATTGATATCCCACATTGTCTAGTGAGAAAACACCTTGATGCATTTTTAATAGGACCTCTTTGTCTGGGTGATAGCGAGTTCCAGTGAGCAGCAGCTGGAGGAAGAGGAGCTGTGCAGCTCAAGATAAGCAGAGACTGTAGAAACTGACACTACTCCCCCACTGCAAGAGATACTAAGCACTCCAACATCACTCAGAAGAGCTGCTTTTGATCAAAGATGCTGGTGGAGGACATTAATGCCATTTTTGTATTTCAAGGCAAATGTCCTCCATATGACTTCATAGTTGACTTCTTCCACAAGAGGGCACAGTGTGCTTGTTCTGTGGGTGTGTTCAGACCAGCCTAATCGAGGGCCTCCAGTGCTGTGCTGAGTCCTGACAGTAGGTTGGTAACATTGACTAAATATCTTGACACTTGAAAATAGGAATAGGCCATATAAATGGATGACGTCACAGATCACACGTAATTTGAACAGAATTCAGCTATATATAAATCCATGAAAGACAAATACCACCAAACACTCATTTCCTTGCAGCTGAATAGTGGGATTTTTCACTGTGGCTGGTTGCTGAAAAGCTGAGCATTTGAGCACTCCTGATGAACTGAGACGATAAGAGGCATCGTCTTTAAACTGACCCAGTTATTCATCTGGAAACATCGGTGCCAGCACTGTGTTCATCCCTCACACAAGCTCACTGCAAACCCATTACAACAATAATGACACTGGAGGAGCAAAGGATTCGCAAACATAAACAAATCCATCAATGGGAGAGGGGTTCTGGGATATGAAAGATTTTGCTGCTATTCCTAAAAAGACGACAAAGAACTTGAACTTGATTGCAAATGGGTCAATGGCACATAAGGCTCTCTTTTCAACACACGTGCCAAGTTCTTAGAAATGTATGCTTTGTATTCACGTGCTTTCATGTGGTTTTTAAAAAAAACGACCATTTTAAATTTAATGACTCTAAAAATGTCATATGGTGTAACCGTTTAAAAAGTAATAACATATTTCCCTCTTAATTATTATTTATTTTTAAAAATCTATATTCTTTATGGTACATAGTATTTTTTTGCAAATATTATAAACTATAAATCATATTTTACAATTTGAACAGACCTTGCTATGTCATGGGTCAAATTATGAGATATCTGAAAGCTTTTCAAAGATGAAGCAGTGTTATTAAAACTTGTTTTTTTCTAAGAAATAAGATTATGACAAACTATTTAATAAGGTTTACTTTTCAAGAACTTCATTCCTTTAATAAAGAATAATTATATTGAGAAATTATGAAAATTATGATAGCAGGAGAGTTGTTCCACCCTGACATTTTTGACTATGCCCCACAAAAATATAAAAATAAAAATTGTATTTGATTTCTTTCAAGTATTGTATGAATTGCATTTTAATGTATTTTCAAATAAATGATTAGATCCAAAATAAATTAATTAATTAAAACGCCATGTCATTTACTCTATATTACGACCTTAACAGATAAGCATATAGATGTGCATACCGCTCCACATATAACTCATTACAAGAGAGAACAAGGGCACTAAAGAGGTATTGTTTTAAATATAGCATGGCGTCTACCGTGCTTTGTACCGTTTCAAGTTGCATCATGAAACTGGTGGTTACAGACAGAGTAAAGGATGAATCTGTATCCAAGGCTTCTCACATGGCCCAGTACAGTCATAGCCTGAAATATGACTCACAAACACAAACACACACACACACACACACACACACACACTTAACGGTGCATAGGATTATCCACTTTTCAGAACTAGAACTACACAGCACTTCCTGACCATATCGTTGTGCCTTTCTCTATGAGCAATTTCATGCAGGGTTGGGAATCGAAAATCGAAACAATGGAATTCTGGAATCGGATACTTAAGGTCAGGAATAAGATACTTGTTATACAATAAAAAAATTCAAGTTTGATATCTAAATGTCTGACTACATTTTTCTTTTTCTTTTTTTTCCATATTGGAATTGAAAGTGGGAATCGATAAGAATCGGAATCGCTAAAATTCAAATGATACCCAACTCTAGTTTCATGTGACAATTTCCTACACATTTTCAATCGAGTTCACATCCTTTCTCTGTGTTGGTGCAACTGAATTCTAATTAGGGCATTTTGGCTTCTCTCCGCCTCTTGACAAGCCTCTTCAAAAGTGCACTTTAACAGATCCCATGAATAATTTAGCTGACAGGTGATGCAGTCAGCCTGCAGATGGGTCTCTTCATATTAGTGGCAGATATTGAGAGAGAAACCAAAAAAGCAAGTTGTGTAGTTCAGATGAAATGGCATGCAAATGAGCTGAAGAAACACTGTTCCCCCGCCACAGCGGTGGTGCCACGAAGATGTGATGTATGAGATTACCACCTTCAAAGCTTTAAAACACAAATCTAAAAACTGATACCAAATCTGAATTTGCGTTCCTCATTATCCCACCATGAATATCTGATAGATACATGGTCTTTCAAAAGATATTCATAGAAGTTCAAAGTCAGGATGACAAGTGCTATTAAATGTGTTGGCACTGCTTGAAGGGAAACGGCCAGCCTTCATAGAATAATGATATGGGTGTTATAATGTAAGAGTGATGCAGCGTTTCACACAATGAGAGTGAAGCTTGCATTGTGCTTTGACAACATATAAGAAGTATCTTAATAATATATGTGAACAAAAGGATCTCTGCCTTATTGATTTTTATTAGATATAAATAGTATTACATTTAATCCTATTAAACTTTGTCACAACTTGTTGCATGCCAATCAGAATTCACTTGACTTTACCTTATGTTTAAGGGTAGGTAAAAGATTGTGCATCAAAAGTGATAGTTCAACAAAAATATTTTGTTTACTTGCAACTATTTGCTAAAACAATATTCTTTTTGTGTGTGGGGGAGTTATGATCCTTGGTATCTGTGTTCTTGTGAGGGTTGTTTTTTCTGTATGTGTGTGCAGGGATTGGTTATGACGGAGCAGAGGAATCTGATTAAAGGGTGGCGCTGTTTGAAGATGGCAAGCTCATTCGGGCATTGGCCTTGTGGCGTGGAAAGCTTCGGATTCCTCCTCCCGTCGACAGATCCCAAACCTTTCTTTGATTATGCTTGCGTAATGACGTTATGCTTTTGTTTATGGTGATCTAATCAGACTTACATTTTAGGAGAGTAGGGGTGTCCTGACATTTATTTTGACATCTTTTGTGATTTGTTTATTTATAGGGAGTTAGGGAAGTTTCTTTGTAATTTTTGATTTTCCCAATTAGGTTATTTATTCATGTTTTATTTATGTCTATTTTATTTATTATTTTGGCCTTGGGGCACCCTGAAGCCATGGCTCCTTAATTTAATTATTTTTCATTCCACCTTATTAAATTACTTTTTGTGGATCTTATGTTTTGGTGTCTCAGCTAAAGGTTGGATTCCTGTTTAGCATCTGAAATGTTCACGTCAAGCCTTTCTCTTTAGAACGGGTCATATAACAGCTCCTCTTTTAAGTAATGAAACAAATTTATCTTAAGAAAAATGTTGTAAGTAGCTTTGTGCATTAAATTGATGACATTTGTTGAAAAAAAATACTATTTTAAGTAAATGCTGTTCTTTTAAGATCTTTCAGGATCTTAAAAGATACTGAAAAAATGTATCACAATTTCTACCAAAATATTAATCTGCACAAATACAAAAATGTTTCTTGAGCACCAAATCAGCATATTAGAATAATTTCTGAAGGGTTATGTGACACTGAGTAATTGAGTAATGGTGAGGAAAATTCAACTTTGTCATCACATGAACCCTAGCAACAATTTCCTGAGTACTCAAGCAAGTTGAACCACTCTAAAGTTGAACCACTTAATATATAATCCTTTTAAGAACATACATATCCACAACATGATGAGCCAAAACATTTTCAGTTCAGTGCATTTAGAAAAATGCTAACATAACAATATGACACCGTTCAACGGCAGGTTCCCACAGGAGACACTACACAGCAACTGAGCCTACAACTCACTTCTGCAAAACCACATGGGAGGAACCCTGAAGGAACCTGCTGAGATCCAGTGACGTCAATCAGTAGTACAGCAGAGAAAGAGCTAGACAACACAAGCATCAAACTCAAATCAAGTACCTCTGAGGTTTAACAACCTAACCACTGTCCTCACACCGTCCAATCACAACCACAGATTTGTGTGCATCAATTGACTATGAGATTAAATTGAAAATGTATATGAAAATGTAGATGTTATGTTTCACTTCAATTCTCATTAGACTGGGTAAACAGCCTCCTGGGGCCAACTGAAAAAAAAACAGCAATAAACAACAAAATAACACAATTACACAAATAATCAGTTTACCTCAGATCAGCACACCTGAAAGATTTCCATATTCATGAGCACAAACCAAACATCACAACACAAATATTATCATTCAACCAGGCAGCCCACACAAACACAAGCTCGCCGATTCAATGCCAATGCTTTAATTATGTAAATGATCAAGCGGTAAGCCACTGTACACAGCTCAAGGGATAAAAATGTCTTTAGCGTGACCCATCTGATTCAAATGCACAGACGCACAGTCAAGCAGCAATATCTTAAGTGAGCACACTGTTTACCGTGTGGACTGGTGAATAATTCACCACCATACTCCATGGGAAATGGCACCTACTGGACACTGTCTTCCAATTACCCTCTCAGTGGGAAACACAGCATTGATTTGAGGAGACGCTGGGTGTTAGAGCAGATAGTCGGCATATAAACAACATAAATGTATTCCTAGGGTGTCAGTGTGAAACCTACCATAGAACTGAATTAGACTGCTCACATCCAGAAAGCAAAATCAACAGTGTTAGGAGAGGTGTGCTATTGCTGTAGAAAGAAATTAGACCTTTTTAGGGTAATTTTCAACTGTTGGACCATAAGGTGGGAAAAAAAGAAAATGAGAAACGAGTAATTCAGAGAAAAGTCAATTCAACAACTAAGCCACTGCATTAATAGTACACTATGTAACTTTGGCACTCTAGCAGTTAAAAAAACAAAACTGCATGCATTTTGTGGAAGATTCCCCAGAGGTTTGAAATTTAGCTGCTCCATATCAACCTTTCTCACTCATTGTAACAACTAACCTATGCTACTCCTACACCATACATGCGTCAAAGTAGCCGGAGCAACTTTTCTCTATTTACGGATATGACAAGACCTGCACATGCAATTTCCTGTGAAAACAATCCCGACAGGTCTAAAATACACTTATAACAGGCTTACCATAGTGAATCAAAGTAAGACAAAAGCACATTTTGGAAGAAGTATTGATGTATTGACTTATTTAAATTTTGTTAATTTTGAACCAAAAAAAAACTACATACCACAGTAAAAACTTGTTACTTTATTAATGAAAGTTCCCTCATATGGTGAAAAACTAAGAAATCTATGGAACAGTCACTAAAATTTACATTTTTTTTTGTGTGATAAAGAACAATTCATCCTGTAATATACAGTGAAAACATCAATTGACATTCCAAGAATTCCCTGTGTGATACTTCACAATTGATGTGTTTTTTAATCAGTTATGTGCCTTACAATTTTGTTACATCTTATGTTGTTCAATAAATTATTACTTTGTTTTAGTTTGTTTGTTTTTTACAGTAAGTTTAAGTTTGGTAAAATTCTGCCATCCACAGCTGCTGTTTTTTTACTGTACATTTCAAATTTTTTTTTTTTATACAGTGTTCCAT
Source organism: Anabarilius grahami (assembly GCA_003731715.1). Lineage (NCBI taxonomy): Eukaryota > Metazoa > Chordata > Actinopteri > Cypriniformes > Xenocyprididae > Anabarilius > Anabarilius grahami. The sequence goes on along the minus strand of RJVU01057857.1, from coordinate 4,790,195 downwards.
ATCTTCTTGAAACACAATAACTTATCAGCAGACTAGAGCATCATTCATAAATCATGTTTAACTTGAATCTAATATAGTTCTGTCAGGACCACTATCATCAAATATGATTGATAGTACCATAGAGTTTGTATTGGCGGTATGGTTCTGTTCTGGGCGAGAACTCCCAGCGCATCCATGCAGCCTAGAATGGATAAGAGCAGGGAGAGCAGCAATAACCCCCCTCAGGGTAACAGAACAGAACCAACATAAATTTGCAGATATCATTAAATGTCAATAATTTAACATGTGCATATTTTTAAGAATTAGTCTGATTCAGGGGAATCAGAAGGCCAAATCCTGACTAACAAGAGTAGGAGCTGGGGAAGGAGGAGAGTAATAAGCTCCTGAGAAATGCGATAGCTACTGATAATACTAAAGAGCTTATCTATTGATGCTGTGATAGGCTTCGTATTCCTATAGGTAGACGTGAGTCACCTGGAAGTCAGCTGATGCGAGCTTGACTGACGTGACCTGCCAGAACTGACACTACGCTTGATTTCACTTCATAGAATAGAATATGTTTCACCAAATTGGGTCAAAAGCCTAAAATGCTCTGTTCTGGTAGGGTTGCAGACAAAAGGGAAAATAACTTTTTTGTCTGTTTGTACAATAAATACTAATTTTGGCACTGTGTTGGGTTGTTACTTGATGTCAAATCTGATTGGCAAAACCTACATCAAATGATGTCTAATTAATGCTGTTATCTATTACAGCTGATCCTGACTTGTTTGACAGTTTCATCTAAGATGCCAGTCAGTTAAAATCTTTCAATTTAAATAAGCCCAGAGTTGTCCTTAAACAAGTATCCCATCTGTCCCCACAAAGAAGAAACATAAGTGCCAAAACCCTTATAAGTACGACAAGTCTCATTCAGAGAGGGTGCAGCAGCCGAATAGCATCCTGACCTCCTGAAGCTCAGCAGAGGGGCTGCTGTCATTTTCTGTCTAGTGGAGAGTTAGCACTATGGACACTGCACTGATGAAAAAGGCCTGCTGGAGTCAGACTCTCATAACCTTCAGTGTCCAAAGCACAGACCCTCTGAGAGGACCACATCCACATCAGCTCCCTCATTTCATAATAGCAGACACATCTGTCATTCTGTTTCAGCTCCATTCGTCTCTCTTATTCTATTTCCATATCCACCACTCAGCTGCATCCTCCAATTTTAGGACCTGTGAAAACTGTACACAGTGACAAAATGCATTATTCTGTAATGTTGCAAAATGCTACTATTATTACTAGTGTACAGTACACTACAAAGTCATATTCCCAGCATGCATTATATGTATGCATTAAGCAGAAGCCTTTTTCCAAAGAAACTTAACAGCATAAATTTTCCTGGGAAATGAGCTCATAACCTAGCCGTTGATAGATTGACTTTTGATAGGTTGCTTTGATAGCATCAGTTACAATGGGCTCTCACTATACAGGGCTCGACATTAAGCCTTGTCATGAGCTTGTGTCATGTGTAAGGAAAATGTCATTCATTTGTCCGAGTAAAAATGTTACTTGCCTGGGGGGGGATTTTTGGTGGTGTAAACAATTTACTTTGAAGCAATATTTTCAGTGTTCTGTCAGCTTTTACATACTTAAATATGCATACTTTTGATATTTACCTCAGGGCATTATTTACCTTTATAAAGGCCATTTTTTAACCTTATTAAATGTATGTCATCTTTCATGTCAAATTCTTACATTTGATCAATAAATTCAATGTTAATAAGACACTATATATGGCTGTTACCAATCAAAATAAATAATATTTTACAAATGTTTACATAATATTTGTGTGTGTACTGTGTATATTTATTATGTATATATAATACACATACATGGACGTATATATTTAACAAAAATATGTTATATTTAAACAAAAATATGTTATATTTAAACAAAATATTTATAATATATATATATATATATA
>RJVU01057857.1:4754305-4777936 GCA_003731715.1 Anabarilius grahami | reverse complement strand
GTGTATTTCGTGCTTGTTTATAATTAAAACATTTTAATTATAATATTACACAATACATTGTCTTTAATTTGATTTCCATTTAATTCATAGTAAACTATTGAAGTATCTGACTGGGATGCTCCCCCACAGGAAGAAAAGACTAAAAACATTATTTGACACATATTATTCAATATATAGATTTTACTAGTATCAGTAAAATCTGTCCCATTCACTAAGAGAGACACTCAGAGACAAGGAAAACTCTACCGTTTAATTGCTGTAATTTTGCATAATTTACAATGCATTATAATGCATAATATTAGTATGTAATTAAATGTAATAGTAGCTAATGTAATTAAAATGAATTTCAATAAATACAAATATTGTTACAAATCACACATTATTTGTTGTTTGTCACATGTAGTAGACCATTTTTGTGCCATGGGTAATAGGATTTTTCACCTGGCTACCACTGCAAGTATATTTCAAATCTGTGGGAAGCACTGATACAGCACATTATTTAGTACGTACTGTAGCAAGCTAATATTTATTTCCAAACATAGCCATTCAAATACGTCATCCTTAAAAGATGAGATCTTTGGACAAGACTCTTTGAAGAGCATGCTACTGACTCACTCTCAACGCCAACCAAACTGTCAGTGTATAAAGTGAGGTAAACCGACCCTGACATTTGATAAAACATTAGTCTACCTACGTCTTCCTTTTCATAAACAAGCAGCCAAAGCCTCTGTCGGAAGAATAGCTGCATCTCCAGCTCATCAGAGAAAGTCTGACCACACATACACACACTCAAACACATTTGAATCATTCAGTATAAACGCAGTGTTATCTTCTTCCAATGTCACATGCTTAATGTGATTCAGAATATTGTTTGAATCATCATGACAGCTCTTTTTTTCTCAACTTTTTTTTTAATGGCAGAACTCTCACTTTAATATATTATGTATAATAAAGAAAAAAAGAAAGAGAAATTTTCATTTTTCGCTTTAGGCACATATAGTACGCACTCTGTCTTCCTCACCCACTACAGAAAAGCTGCCCACTCTAACTGCCAAAGGCAAAACACCAGTTTTCACTTTTCCAGCATCAGCTAGAAAGAGGCCACATAAGAGTTTTTACTTTTCCACAGCAGTGTTTGATCTGTAATTAATTGAGTTTTAAATGCATCTATGAATGTATGCCCCTTTTTACTTTGTAGTTGCATTAATCAGCTACCTAGTTTCTTTCCAGTAGTTTTTTCTTCATTTATAGTGACTTTCAGTACACTAAATTGCCAATATAGGCCCTGTGGAATAACCTCAGGTTAAATGACTTGCTCAAGTGCTCAATGATAATTGTTCCCATCTCTTCCCTTTCCCTTTCATGTGACTGCTTTCTGGTTGGCAGCCCGTATTCTTACAATAACGCAATCCTTACCACAGATGTATTTATATATTGCACTGAAACATGTTTCTAAAATGCACTGCAAACAAGCTTGTAAAAATGGTCTATACTTCAAAAGATTTCACATCATCTAAGAGTTCTTTAGCTCTTGAATGGTACATGTGCCAGTATTCGGCAAAGGGAATATTGCAGTAATTAACATGCATGGTATTGTTATTGTAGGCACTTCAAAATACTGTGAATAATTTTAGATGTTTTTTCTGAAATTTGTTTAGAATTTTAAAATACACATTAGCTTCTTTTCTATTAGCTTTTTAAATATTAAACAACTTGATTTTTCACATTGGTCTGAACAAAATGAAAATGCAAATTCAATCTCTGACAGAAGGTCATGTTTATGGAACAGCAGAAACGCAGCGGTTACCCCATTACCCACAAAGCATCACAAAGAGAAAAAAAAAAGGAATTCAAACAGATTTCACGTGTTATCAAACAGCCATTCAGATTTTTGTATTTGCAGTAGTATTTATTAAACAATGCCAAATGGTTAAAGACTTAACATTTATTTTCTAGTACTGTCAAATGATTTTAAAAAATAATAATAATTAAATCACACATCTTTACAAATTAATTTGATTAATTCCACCTAATACTAAAATAGTTTATATATTTTTATATTGTAATAATTTCACAATGAATCTCCAAATTAATGTAAAAACAAGATAAAGATGGTATATTTTCAATATTTGTTTAATGGCATTTCTTTACTAAGTACTATAAATGAAGCCCAGTATCACTGATAGTAATACTAGTACTGATGCCTCTGGGGACGTTTCTAGGGATGAAATGAGTATAGCCATCCAATATTACAGTATAACTGAAAATCATCATTTTTAACATTTGATAGGCTTTTAAAAGATAACTTATAATTTAAGTGAACTTAAAACAATCTTCATTTCATATTATAAACCATTATAATAAATGTCGCATATAGCCATGCCTTTAATATAGCAGGGATCAATGCTAAGGATTTTTCCACTGGCCCAGTCAGGCCGGTTCAGATTTTTACTTGCCCTGCCAAAATTTTCTAGACATTGGTTGAAACTCACTCTTTATTATTGTTCTTTATAATTGTCAGTGCTCGACATTAACGCTTGTCCAGGACAAGTGGATATTTTTGAAGGGGGAAGTGAAAGAGAATTTTACTTGACAGACCCAAAAAGTAGCCTGATTAAAACTTCAATAACAAACAATAACAAAAGAAAAATATTAATTTAGAAACTTGGGCCACCAAAAATGATTGGGCAAAAATGACTTATTATGACTATTACGTTCAGTGTAAACAGCGACTGACAATGGATAATGTATTGTCGTAACAAGGTCACGTAAGTTGAGGCTAGCACAGCCTGTCTGTGTGTGCGAGACTCAAAGTCACTTTCAAGGAAAGTCTGTTCACTCAGCAGCCATATTTGCAACTCCTCCAGGCAGCTATTTTGGGCGTCCAAGTCAAAAATCCTATCTATTTGGGGAAATTCTGAATTCTCAAAAAATAGCATTAAAAATGCATATATTTCAGGCTGGACCAGCCAATGCACACGTGCAGTCCAAAGAGCGTGTCTCGGACACTGACTATTTTTATAGCAACCAGAGCTTCTAACGACTGCTGCAGTGACGTGGTGACTTTACCAATTGGCGATTGGCTCTTTAACTCTCTCGGGTCGGCGGTCACGCCGGCGATACCACCTTGGTTTTTTCTTACCAGTGTGAAAGAGACTCAAAATACTTAGTCAATGTTGCACATACAATTAAGAGTTATACACCATTTTAATCTGTGGAATATCTTCTTTTATTTGTGTACACTCAGAGGAAAAACAAAATGATGTGCTTTTTGCAAAATAAAGACTTATGTCTAAAGAAACATTGAAATGTCAGGTTTTAAACCGTGTAAGTCAAATCGAAAACAAAAATTCTGTGTTTATGTAATCTGTATGAAAAGAGACATGTCAGACGCTCGTGATTCAGCTCATTATCCGCTAATGCGGCCACGCCCACGGAGCCAGCGCTATTCAGACACAAATTCTAAGGCAATACATGTATACATCGTCTCAATCGTGTATTTATTGTCTTCAAAAGGGTTTTGCAAAGCCATAGTTAGCGATCTCTGGAAGCCTCTGTTAGTTCGGTTAGTTCCTGGATTGTCACATGGCCTATTCTTCTTTAGGATATATTTGTGGACTAAATGTGCACAGAGCGCCCTCCAGCTGCAAGTATGAATTGAAAACACAGTATCCAGCGCTCACAATGATGACAGTAAATATTGAATAAATATTACTCCTCTATATAGAAAATTGACAAACATATGAGAATCCATCAATATTTCTCCAAATGTGCATGCTTTTAAGCTAAAAGCCTACATGAAATGCCATAGAGGTAACATAATTGTTCAGACACTTTGCATCACAGAAATACATTATATTTTAAAGTATATAATAGAATACCATTATTTTAAATTGTAATAATATTTCACAGTATTGCTGTTTTTTCTGTATGTTTGATATACACCATGATGAGCTTGAGACATGATCACAGAGGGTTTTTTCACAGCCTACCTGACTGAAAGGCCTCATTAATATGCAGGTCATTACACCTCATTATGCGATTCTTTTGTCTTCTCAAAGACAAAAGAATCGCATAATGAATAATGACATGAATAATGGGTAAATGACCCATTATTCATGATGATTCACACCTCCACGCATACTGTGTTTCTTGACAAAAAGTGTCTTACAAAAACTAAATCCATATATTGTTATAAATGAAAGAGTAGGCAGGATAATTTTTGCATCCTTTCGAAGCAAAAACTCTAGTCTACAACCTCCAATACCCAGAAGTCTTGTGAACACATATTTAATATTTTTTTTTTTTTGGCTTTATTTCAGTGACTTAAGTTTTTTGTTTTTTCAATAACCACGCATAAACGTTATTCCTTCAAAAACAAAAACATATTATGGTAGCCTAGTTTGTGCTGAATACAGTGTAATGACACTTTTTCCATTAATATCAGAATTATATTATAATATAATTCTGATTCTAATATGTTTATGAACAACTGAAAAAAGCACAAATGTCAGGGCAAGTCAAAACTTCTCCAGGGCCCCGAAAATCCTCAGACCCCAGAGGGTTAATTTAGAAGGTGGAAGTTATTCTGCCATATTGCAAGTTGCACCCTTGTCAATATAATTCTCCCATTCATATTGACATGAGTGTCTTGGTATGTCTAAAGTCTTTGGTGAGACTCTCGTGAAGAAATTAAAACAAATTAGCACAGTAGCACACACAAAGAAACTCACAGAAGCTTATATAAAGCACATTTATAACATTTGATATAGCTAAGCAACATTACACAAACAAAAGTGCTGTTTTCCCAAATATGAGCATGATGGCAAATGTGACATTGATTTTATACAAGTAGCTAATATTAAGTGATTTATATTTTAGACACAATATTGACTGTTTTTCCTCTATTTCGCCAATAGCCCCAGCACAATTATTGTCCGCGTGCGAGCAACCCACAGCTGTTTCGTTACCGAATGATTGAGCATTTTTTAACGAATCAGGTGAGCCAATGATTCAATGACCCATTCATAAAGTCAGTCACTTGCTTCAATCTTGAATAAATCAGTCTTTAGAATGAATCGGTTGAATTAATGACTCAATGAAACTCTGAAACCCTGGTAACTCTGGTAAAACTATGAAGGACTTGAGTGATTTCCACTGAAACAAATCCTCTGTGGTGATCTGATGGGGTTATAACCTGCTGAAGTGTGTTAACAGATTGAAATGCCAATCAGGCAGTGAATTAGATGCACTCCAGGGCATTCTGGGAGGTGAACTGAGCAAGCATATCTTTCAATGCTGTTTCATACTGAAGTCAATCGTAATAATCCCATCTAGTGAACACCAAATCCTACTCCTCCTCCCCACAAGATTTGTTTCATTTGAGTGTAGATCTTTGCTCTGCACTAACTGACTTATGTCATGGAAAATATGTGGTGGTGGAAGGTGCCGAGCAACCCTGTCCAATCTCTGCTAATCTAGAAACACAATCTTAGCACAAGTAAACGGATCTTAAGCAAAGCTAGCACGTTCCAAATGCTGCTGTCTATACTGATAAGCAATTAAGTGTGTAAATGTGACCCTGGTGACAACAGCATATTCTGAGTGAATCTGAGACCAAGACCCTCAATCATGCACTACAGGGCAAGAAGATCATACCATGACGTCTACCTGAAATGTGGTTCCAGACACTCAATCCAGAACCTTATATCCAGACACACGTGTGCAGAATTCCACTGAAAGCTCTGCAGAATTTTTGCACCCCTTGAGTTTAATAAATCTTGTGACTGTTTTGAAATTGCTTTCAGCAAACAAAGAGTGCAGTATTCTCATAGCTATTTAACACATCATATTTAACAGTACAAAAAATAAATAAATAAAACAAAAAATATTTTATGTTTTACAAAAATACTATTTCAGTCTTTCTATTTCAAAATTATTGTTCAATTAAAATGTTACTTTATAATTATTTTGTGACATTTACTAGTAATTTATTAATAAAAAGTAAAACCTACACCACTTTTTTCAGTGTATGCAGAATTCTGCAGATTTTCCTCTAATTCAGAGCTAAAGACGTGTTGATCTTGGCTGGTTTGTTTTTTCGGCATGCAAACAAAACTTATCAACCCAAACGTTCGGGCCCAATGTGAATGGATTCTGTTACATTTTAAAATTGTGACAATTTTGCTGAAAATTGATATTTGACTTGTTGTGAATATAAGCTTTAGAGGTGCCACATAAAAATAGAAGTACAACATAAAAGCAAATATTACAAAAAAGGTCTGACTGAGAAATGTCGTCACAAACTATATTTCTTTATGCATTCAAAGCAGGAACTTGAGCCTGAAATCTTACTTCTCAAAGTCTGAAAAGAACTGAAATCTTCCACCCACTGCCTCTGACTCAACCTGCCTTAATCTAGCAAAGTCTGCCGGTGAAAAGAGGCACCTATGTGTGTGTGAGAGTGTGTGTGGTACATTCACACTGACAGTTGATATATAATCCCTTCATAGAACTCAAATGAATTAGTTTCTGCTTGTCCACTTTCTTAAAGAGAGCAAGAAACAAACTATGAGCAGCCCAGACAGAATCTGGGGACTTTTTCTGCACTTTCGAATCGATTTAAACATGGTAAAATATGTTAAATAGACCTGAGTGTAGCTTAAATCAGTATGTAACTAGCTAAAACATTTAATAAAGGTAAGAGAGATGTGTAGAACTTTGTGAATGACAGGCATTCCAAATTCTATGGAAATCTGCAGAGCTTTCTGGGGAATTCTGCAGGGGTAGATTCCGAATGGGTCTCAGACAGCCTGAAGAAAGAAGCAGACACATTATAGCACCAGACAACCAGAGAATATAACACAAAAAGCACTATGAAAATGCTTGTAAGCAGGCTGAAATTTGAGGTAAACTCACTACAAATAGTATTTTGAAAGAAGAGAGAGCATGGCCGAGACGTCACCTGAGACAAAATAAATATGAAAGGCTGACATCTAAATCGAATTCATTAAGGATAAAACAAAACAGAATGCTAGAGGATTGAGGGTAATTTTCTGGTTCTAGATGCCTGTCTATGAGCTTCCTGACATCTTTCTGTCTCTATGGATTGATGAGCTCATGTTGAGCTCAGACCCTTCTGCGTCAGTAAGCAGTCTGTGAGTCAGACTCATCCATTTATCCTCTCATGCACTCACACACACAACAGTAAACACACTCGCACGACACTGCACTCTGCACTCTGCACTACTTCCCACATCACCTGTTAATCAGAAGAAAAAAATTACATCATTGTGACATATTACAGATACTCCGACTGAACACATGGACAAGTAACAGACCCAGGGTACTCAACAGGTGGCCAACGGGCCGCATCCAGCCCTTCAGCATTAAATTTGTGACCCGCGTCATGCTAAAATATGAATGTATTTTTTATTACAAATCACACTGTGCAACATGGATCCATTGAACTTGGGTACAACAAGCATGTAGACTGTACGATGATGACACCTATGGACTCGTAGGCTACGATCAGGGTTGGGGATTAACGGAATACATGTAACGGCGTCACGTAATCAGGATACAAAAATCCAGTAACTGTAATTCGTTACAGTTACTTAAAAAAAAAAAACTTAGTAATCAGATTACAGTTACATTTTGAAAGAATGGGGGCTACTATCAGGATTACAATCGTTTCATTTAAAACTAAATAAATCATTATTTTGCTATAATAACACATATTAAGCGATGCTTGATTATACAGTAGTTCATGGTTCTGTTGCCAGAGATGACTCACGGGAGCCACCCGCTGGTGCATGCGCAAATAACACCCGTCTCCTCAGACGCAGTTTGAATCACTGCTGCTAGTTGAAACGATGCTGCCCGCAGGGAAAAACATTTTCAATTAATGGAAACTTCGCTTCTATTTTGTTTTCAAAGAAGAAAATGCAAATAACGTGGTTGTAGAGTGCTGCACCTTTCAGCTACGAAAACACTTTCTTTATCAAAGGACTTAAAAAGTAATCTGTAATACCACACTGTAGCCACTAGATGTCTGAATAGCTATATTCAGGGCTGTGTATTCCCAAGTTGTGGAAATAAGACATGATTGCTTAGTTTTAATAGGTTTTAAAAGTAACCAAAATGCTAAACATTAAAATTAAAGCAGAACAAACATAAACAGAAATGTTTGATCCAAGCTTGTTCAGTTTGGTTATGATGATGTGACTTTTATATATTTATGCTCTAAACAACAACAACGATAATAATATTGCAATAGATAATTTATCAGATTTGTTAAATATTTTTATTGTTGAGACCCATTCAAAAGTATGGAACGTGTAACATTTAAAAACTTGCAGAAATTGAGAAGAAATAATTCAAATTAAATCTAAAAATGCAATTTATTTATAGTAAAGTTGACCCCCCCCATGAATTAATCCAAAAGTAATCAGACCTTGAAGTAATCCAAAAGTAATCAGATTACATTACTTTCATATTGTGGTACTTGGATTACGTTACTGAATGCTTTTTTTATGAAGTAATTTGTAACTGGAACGGAATACATTTTTAAAGTAACCCTCCAAGCCTGGCTACGATGCAAGTTTCTATAGAAGAATAAAACATCATCAGCATGTGCTAGTGGTAAACAAAAAGGCCATGTTGAATCACACTTTGGCAGTTGTAGTATTTATGTGTGCTGAAAATAAAAAGGAAGCGGCGAAAGAACAAGCGGTTTTAAGTTTTAGCGCCATGTCGATTTGATTTCATGTCAAATCTTATTGAATTAATAATAATTAAAATGGCCTTTTAACCATTCAATCATGTCCAGACTGTGCGATGATCATGCTGAATTTCTGACACTGTCAGAAAATGATCGTAGGCTATCTTTGGTCGCAAGACTGGGAAAATGGCCGTCTTTGAACCTCTCTCTCTGTACGACATAGGACCACCGATTAAGAGCCACAATCACAGAAATCGCCACGATTGTTTCACAATGGCAATCTTTTGTCTGGGACAGCCAAAAATCGTGCAGTGTATCCCGGGCTTAACAAGAAAGGAAGAAGACGGAAAAAAGAGTAACAAACACAACAGCCGGAAATTAAAAGATACCAGCAACTATTTTAAATGAGTATGAAGACATTTTTATTGTAACTTTTGGAGAGAAAAAGCATACAGACTGGACAAGGATGAATCTTTCTAGCGCATTGGTCATACATACAGAGCCCCTAAAGGGACGTGGTGGTGGAAAAAATTTGGGATGGGAGGATTTTAAAAAAATATATATATTTTGCGTTCTCTCGCAAAACTTTTGCATTCCCCCGAGAAACTTTGCATTCCCTCGCAAAGATATTTGCTTTCCCTCTCAAAACGTTTGCGTTCCCTCGCAAAGATAATTGCATTCCCTCGCAAAACCTGTTGTGAGCTCAGACAAACACATTTCCTGTTTAATGTCCTGCTGGCAGTGTTTCAGTTAGCTCTGTATGTTAATAGTGCACACAAATAATGCGTGGCTAACGCTAATATCTTTGCAAGAGAACGCAAAAGTGTTGCGAGGGAATGCAAATACTTGCGAGGGAATGCAAAAGATTGGGGAAAAAAAATTCCCTCCCATCCCAATTTTTTTTCCAACACCACGTCCCTTTAGGGGCTCCATACAAACACCTGTGTTTGCGCATGCTATCAAATGTGTGAGACTGTGCGCATATGTTACAAACAAAGTAACTTTATATTTGCATCATTTAGAACAGTTACAGTGTGTAAGTGGCGGATGGTCCTCTCAGCAGCATGAAAAACAAAACTTTTATTCTTAATGTCACTGTGTTATAAACAGAAAGCAAGCAGAGAGTGCTCCCATTACAGAGCTGTTGTCACTTCATTGAGCTCACAGAGAATCTCTTATTTATTGTGTTTACACTGTTGGTTGTAATTAGAGAATTCGCGAGACTGTGACTGAACCAAAAAAAAAAAAGATTTTGGATTCTTACCAAATTAAAAAAATAGAGGTAGTAATTAATTATGAAACCTTTGCAAAGCAACCCTGAGTATAAACAGGCACTATAAAAATTATTAAAAATGTGCAATGGAGTATTAAAAGAATAAAAAAGATGTTTCCGTCTTACTGACAGACTCAGTCAGTGAGCAACAGCTAGACCTGAAATTACTTGTGAAAACAATGAAGACTTTTCACTAGGATTAAGGACTTTTTCCATCAGCTCTTTTTAAGACTATTTGCTCAAGAATGTTTTTCTTAAAGCATTTTGGGAATATTTTTCATAGTCTAAATGCATTTTTGCATTAAGTATACAGCAAGACAAACTATTAATTCTTTTTTTAAAAGCCAATAATTTTTCATGTTCAGTGGCACTTTAAGTAGGACAACCATTAAAGGACTAGTAAGACTTAGCTAAATAAACTTGTAAATACTCAGTAAAACTCCAAATATTGTCTTAGGCCTAAATAAAAGTCTTACGATGCAAGTTGTAATTTGTGGCCCTTTGCATTTTACGTGGTTTAAATGTGGCCCTCTTGGTGTCCGAACTTGAGTACTCCTGAGTTAGGCATTTAAGTTTCTTTCTATGTGAACATGAACTTAAAGGGATAGTTCACTCAAAATTGAAACTTGTCATCAATTACTTGACTTCTTGTTTTTCAACCTCTTCTTTGTTCCACATGAATTTTGCTTCACCCTATTTTCTAAATGCAAATGCTCTAACCCTGCAAGCTTACGCCTATCTGCTTCCACTTTTGAGTGCAACACCCACATCTCAAAATCCAATCACCAACCAATGGATAGAATCAAGTCTTCATAAGTAATTAGACTTTGAATATAGTACTTAAGTCACACTGACTACTTTCATGGTGCTTTTTGTAGCATGACATTATAAACTTGTTTGGAAAAAAGTAGAATCAACATTCTTTAAAATGTATTCTGCATTCTACAAAAAAAAAAGAAGAAGAAGAAGAAGAAGAAGGAAGTCGGTTTGGGACAACATGAGCTTCATTATTTCATGACAGAATCTTCATTTGTAAGTTAACTTTAAATATAGAACAGAAATACTGCCATGCTATGATTATCACAGAGCTAACGTCAAATTTGGCCTTGATGCCTAGAGAAATACCATCCAAAATAACCATTACTTGAGGGTTACTTGGCTTATTGAATTAATAATAATTAAAATGGCCTTTTAACCATTCAATCATGTCCACTTCAGTACAATGCCTACAGGATACTTGCACAGTCACCATATATTCATGGGTCAATTGCACTGAATCCATAAAGTCTAGGGCTAAATTTAATAGACAGTACCAACCGCATGCAAATCATGTCCCTGGAAATCTTGGCCAAGCATAAATAGCATTTTGAATATGAAAAATCATTATTTTTCTTTAACCAAGAGTCTGAGAGGCTTGTTTTAATTATCTAATAGCCATGGTTTCTTTGCACATGGAAAACCTGGAACATAGTAATTAGCTAAGTGGTCTTGAATAACCACAGAATAAACAATAAAGGGCATGCTGTCGGTTTTACTTAACAGTCTCTTGAAACAGAAGGGTTATAAAAGTCAAATTAAAGCTCAGCCTTGTGTCCACTGACTCTAAGATAACAGACATTTTAACAGGAAGATGAACTTTTGCACAAATAGACATCTGAAAGATGGATAGTTTATGAGAGTTACTGTCTCTTTGATATGAAAAATTAAGCAGGACCTGAAACCAAAGCCCCCATTTTGTGAGTAAACACTATTGATTGATTCCCAAAACATTAAGATAAAAAGAGGGGGTTAAATGGCAATTAACCAGTCTCTTGTCTCCTATTTGACATTAGCACGAGTGAGTGAGTGTGCGTGTGTGTGTGTGTGTGTGTGTACATGTTTTTGTGACATATTAGGACACAAATGTGTATAATGACATGGGTATGACATAGGTATTACAAAAAGAGGTGACTTATGAGGACATTACCCATGTCCCCACTTTTCAAAAGGCTTATAAATCATACAGAATGAGTTTTTGTGAGAAAGTAAAAGTGTGCACAGTTTCCTGTGATGGGTAGGTTTAGGGGTAGGGGTAGTGTAGGGGGATAGAAAATACAGTTTGTACAGTATAAAAACCATTATGCCTATGGAATGTCCCCACAATTCACAAAAATGAACACGTGTGTGTGTGTGAGAGAGATGGGGCTGCAGCTGGGTGGTCCTGAGATGTGTCTTATCTTCTGACCTTTCAAAGGATCAAATGGAAAAGAGGCTAATCTATCCCAGTATGGCTGCCACAGGCTTCATCTCTGTTCAGAAGAGATTGGAGAGATGGTTGTCTAATGAATCAAGGAATAAATGCTGGAACATGAGTCACAGCTTCTTAATTACAACAGCTCATTATGAGAATTGCATGGAAATCATTAATTTGTACAAATTGAGACAAAAAAGCGATGCTAAAGTTAGCCAACTGAAACTAATGAAGACAACTAACATCTTAAAAGTAAGCAACACAGGAGATCTCTCTTCCTCTCTCTCTACATATATATTACAAAGATATGTACATATATAATATGTATAATTACGATTGGATGGATGGATGGATGGATGGTTTTCAGGGTTATACACTCTATAAGAAGCAGTCACATCAAGCTGTTTGTGAGCCTGTATTCCTCCCTCTCACATGAACTGCTTTGAACTGACACTGCACTCCAGAGTCTCAAACCGTTCCAAATCCCATCCTGCCTGCTTTCATCCTGCAGTAATCCACAGCGGACATGTCTCTACTCTACTGTCCGCAGATACATTACATGGCATGATGCTTTCATGGACAAGTTTTAGTAAGCATTTCCTGTGATGAAAGTGAGACTTGTGTGTTATTATAGTATATAATACATCATATCATATTATAGTCCTTTGCATAATGTCATAATATAGTTTCACCCAGTGTCACTGCAGCACCCAAGCCTCAAAATACTTTCAGAGTATATTTTTCAAATACGTAAAAACAGTTCTAAACAGTATTCTATAGTATGCACCGTACTAAATATTTCCTCTGCCAAATTCTGATTTAAAATTTTGACTGCAAAAAAAAAAAAAACACCATTTAAATGTGCAGTTCTTTGCAGAAATATTTAACTTGTCAATAAATTAAATGCTTTTCACATGAATTGTGAATGTGCAGGAGGCTAGATTACCTTTTTTTTTTTTTTTACATTTGCATAATTGTGAATACTTTTGCCAGCTAGATTTGCATTCAATGTATTGCAATGAGTAAAGATAGTTAAGAGAGTAAAGATTTATATACTGAATGAGGTGAATAAAAAAATGCAACTACATAGGCCAT
Source organism: Anabarilius grahami (assembly GCA_003731715.1). Classification (NCBI taxonomy): domain Eukaryota; kingdom Metazoa; phylum Chordata; class Actinopteri; order Cypriniformes; family Xenocyprididae; genus Anabarilius; species Anabarilius grahami. Next base: position 4,764,616 of record RJVU01057857.1, on the reverse strand, counting down.
GTTCACACAGCAGCAGAATAGTTGTCAGTCCTGTCTTTGAGTCCTTAAAGGGATAGTTCACCCAAAAATGAAAATTATACCATGATTTACTCACCCTCAAGCCATCCTAGGTGTATATGACTATCTTCTTTCAGATGAACACAATCGGAGACATATTAAAAATATCCTTAGTCCTCCAAGGTTTATAATGGTTGTGAATGGGAGGGGGCACATTTTTAAAAATAAATAAATAAAAAATGCATCCATCAATAATCAAAGTAATCCATATGGCTACAGTGGGTTAATAAAGGCCTTCTGAAGCGAAGGGATGTGTTTTTGTAAGAAAAATATCCATATTTAAAACTTTATAAATTCAAATAACTAGCTTCTGGCAGACGACCGTACGCATACTGCACAAGTCGACTTGCGCCAAATGAGTAACCCCTGACGCAACAAAACCCTGACGTAGATGTTGGAGTCTCGTAAGCTTAGACGCCTCTTTGCTCTTCCTTTGCATTGCATAAATAAGTGTCTACCACGTGCTGCAGGTTTTCATGTGTGGTTTCGGTAACTTACAGCGACTGAGATATGGGTTGTGTGTCATCTGAAGGTTTCAGATCCAGCCACTGTTCTCCACCAGAGCTGCTCTCCAACCCAGATCTAATGCTGCTGTCGGTTTATGAAGATTTGACAGATGAACTCGCAGCTCAATTCTGGATTCTTGTCGTGTCAAAAGTGATAAGATTTTCAGTTTTATGGATGTCGCCATCTTTGATATTACTTTGATGATTGTCACTATGCTTACTGGTAAGAGAACACGGGCTTGACTCCTGTTGCACGTTCATACAGACAGTATTCAAGACGGTACTCTAAGTTGCTGTGTGAATGGGACATTTCAAGATCCGTAAGTAAATGTGGTTATCAATCCCAAAAACTGACAGTGTGAACGTAGCCACAATTCAGAACGTAGTCTCAATTCAATTTTCACTAAAACTTACTGTGATTTAACCAGACTTCACTTTACAACAAAATAAATGATAACAAATTAAATTCCTTTGTTGGTGCAGACTGTTTTTATGTTGACTTGCTTTGTCAATTAAAAAGCAAGTCCCCCCCCAATAATTATAATAATAATTATTATTATTATTGTTATTATAAGTATGATGATGATGCTGATTGTTATATTATCATTAAATTAATCCAAAACAAGATGAGTGGTATTGTGAGAATGAAAACGAAAATATAATAACAATATAATAAATTAATGACAGACCATGACTATTCTGAAAGGTTTCATTTTTGAGTGCAGAAATGACACTGGACCGTTCGACCAGAGCGACTGCAGCACAAGGCTGTGACTGACCACACCCCATCTCTTCTGTTTTCATACACAAACAGCAATTCATCACAGAGAACAGGTCTGAGATCAATGCAGGATTGAATTGCCATCGATTGTTCTGACGAATGATGGCGATACAGATGAATTCTGAGATTTTCTCGTGTCACGGTGGAAGCAGAAGACTTTGAAGTGTCACTGCGTATGGTTAGCAGTAGCAGCACAGCCTGAAGAGGTTATTTCATCCCATGTCACTCTAAACACATTTATCGAACCAGTGAATTGTAGCAAACATTGGAAACAGAGGATGGGTTTTATTTCTCAAGTACTGAATCTCTTCACTGGGGAAAGATGAATGTTTTGTGTTTGCTTGCTGTGAGTGGTGTTATGCACAAGGCGTGACTGTGCTCTCTGGAGGGGTGTTATTTTTGCGGTGGGTGTTAGGAGCTCCATTCCTCTCATCCCTCCATCTCAAACGAGATTTTTCCTCCAGCCTGTAAATTAGTTCAGCGGGAGAAACAAACGAGTATTGAATTATGCTAACCTGATCCCGTCTGAGTGCTGTCTTTGAAAACAAAGAGAAATGTTTTTCCCATCCTGGCCGTGGATAGCTTTGCTCTCTATTTTATAAACAATTTTTAAAAACTTAATTAGCATTCATTTCCATCCTGTTTAAAGAGAGATAATAAGGGTAAACTTCTATGTAAGTTTAGGTTTTAAGCTTTAACTGAGTAAATGAAATGCTGCCACAGAGCTGCGTTACCACTGTTCTGACAGCTTTGTACGATGAGAATTAATACAAAATGCAACATCTTTGTGGAGATGTAAGAGAAAAAGACCAATCAATTCAGCATGTAAATAATTTTTTAAAAAAGAACACACATTTTGATAATTGATAAACTGACTGAAGATGTCTTTCCATCTTTGACACTCACATACATTTGGTGAATTTCGTCCAATAGTGACAGTCACAAGGAACTTTCAAATTGATTGTAAAGCAGCCGTTACCCACCACTTCGGAACTGACAGGATGGCAGTTTCTTTTAGTTGTCCCCCTCTGTTTGACCTAAAACATTGTGTTTGTGGACATTCAGTTTGAAATGTTGACTACAAACACAGAGGTTTTTCAGATTTTCCGACACGCCGTTCTCTCCATATTTATGATTTTTTTGCATCCTTTAAACCAAAAGTAACTCACTCCCGCTAAATGTTTACTCTGTGAATTCTTGGACCTGGGAACAATACAAGTCGACACCATTATGACAAAGTTTGCTAAATAGTATTTCCTACTAAAGCAAGGCAGTATTTGACACTGGTAAGCATATAGCAGACTGGTGTGAGTGGCTTTATTAGGTTTATTATTAGGGTTAGGGCTTTAAAACAAACCCTCAATATGTGAGGTATATCCTATGTGCTGCCATGCAAACACCTGTTGTATTAAAGAATAATGAGGACAGAATATGAGGCTCTTTCTTAATCAGAATGTATCTGAACTCCAGGTGGGAGGAAAATGTGCTTTATGTGGCAGATAATTACAAGGCAAATTCTCAATGTCACGCTTCACATGCGACTGATGACTTTGTCATTAATGTTGTTGTTTTGACTCATTTCTTCCTGCAATGACAGCTGTTGCCCCCATTGATAAGTTTACTGGCAGCAAAAGATTAACTCCAAATTAGAAATGCCCTCCGCGGGAACTCATAATTACGAATCCAGACGCACTCCATCTCTGCCAGCCACCCGCTACGGAGCCGTATGGGTGTGCAGGCTGAATCTAAAAAGATGCTTAAAGTCCAGCAATATAGCCGGGTCTGTGGTCAAGGCCATGTTTGGTAAGTCTGGTGGGTATTTATGTGCAGGGGTCAGAAGCCCAGAGGTCATTAGGGGGCTGATGACTGACACGGCACATTCTTTTGTCTCTCTCTCCCACGCCACGTAGTGGTGAAAATCTGCTCCCTTCACACGTCTACAGCCTCTCCTGCACAGGTGGCTCACATACCCAGACCTGTTCCCAGAGTTCCAAGTGGGGGGCTGGAGGCATGAGCAAAACACACTGCACCTGTTAGGACATCTTGAACAGATGCAACTGAGGGATGGGCATTTCTGCCTGCTCAAAGGTTGGAGTAAAACTCCAGGAGAAGCCGGGGGTTCCATCGCTGCTCATGTTTCATTGTTGGTCAAATGTACTACAATAGCCACAGAAAGTGTTTGGACACTCAAGTCAGAATTATTGAAGGGTTAGTTCACCCAAAAAATTAAATTTCTGTCATTAATTAATTACTCACCCCCATGTCGTTCCAAACCCGCAAGACCTTTGTTCATCTTCGGAACACAAATTAAGATATTTTTGATGAAATCTGAGAGGTTTTTTTTATCTCCCATAGAAAGCAACAAAATTACCACATTCAAGGTCCAGAAAAGTAGTAAAGACAGCCAAAAAGTGGTAATTTTGTTGCTTTCTATGGAAGATAAAAAAATAAAAAGAAAAAAAACTCTCGGATTTCATCAAAAATATCTTAATTTGTCTTACGGGTTTGGAATGACATGAGGGTGAGTAATTAAACGACAGAATTTTCATTTTTGGGTGAACTAACCCTTTAATAAAGTGATGTCATAGATGTATAGAATGTCAGTGCATTATAAACAAAGTATCAAAGCAGGTTTCATCTAGAAATAAATGATGCAATACAATTTATAATTTGAGGTATCTTTGCAATTCTTTTCTACCAACTGGAATTAAAGTGACTTTGAGTGAATGTATGAAGTCAGTTCCGCTCAAGTTCACATTAGAGCTTTTTACACTGTGCTTAACCCTGGGTTATTGTCATTCTAAACACTGCTTTTAACCCCAGGTACAGGAACGTTTCACACTTGTAATTTAGAAGCGGGGTTAGCACCGCTTTTAACCCGGGGTTATGAAACCCTGCTCGGGAGCACATTGCAGTGCCAAACCTGTACAGTATGAAATGATGCGTTGTTAGAATGTTACAGCTAGACGCTTAGCAACAACCAACCAATCGCATACTCACATTTGCCTTCTTTGAACAGTGACAGAAACACTGCACATTGTATATAAACAGTAAATTCAGCATTTGATAGCAAAAATATCACATCTGCCAGTCACCCCCATGTGTAACCAGACCAGTCTTTAGATTTCATCTAACCTCTAAAACGCCAGACATTTGCCCTTCATTGTGCTTCCATGCCAAGTAGCAGCTGGGGTTTTAGTCACACTTCCTGTGGGTGGCGACTCATTTCCTCTGAGGCTAACGTTCTCATTTCATAGTGAGCCCTCTGGTGTCAGAACGAACAGGAAACTTTCAGAAAACGCAAGCCCCGACATAATCCATGCCTCCCAGAATGGCCAATAAAGCTGTCCGGGTGAAAAGAAAGCCACTTAAACCAATAAGAAAAGGTATGAAACGACTCATTGGGGAGCTGTTGCTAAGCTTCAATTAACGAAATCCCATCTTCTGCCATTAAAGGACAGAAAGCCGAACTGGTCTCTGATCAGCGGCTGCCGAGTCTTTGTTATTCCAGTCCGTGCCGCCCACGCACACGCAGAGAGAGAGAGATAAATCACATTTACAGACCTAGCCTGCCGCTAAGTAATCCGTTATGACAAAACCAAATTCTTGTTTAGGTGTCTGATGATGTTTTAGTGCAATGGATGAGAAGAGGCAGATATATGACATGCTGCATCAGCCATCTGGGAGCCCAGCGTATGGCTTAACACTACGACAGAAGAAGAAAACTGACAAATACAAAAGAGAGGCTGCTTTTTGAGCGTATGGGGACATTCATCTAGAATATTAATCCTGCCAGCACCACAAAGGTTATTACTAAGTGTTGCTGACTGATGTGGCGCCCATATATTGACCGATGATGCATGATGTTATTACGAGGGTTAAATGTTGTTCAAACTATACCACCACAGAGGATTTGCCTGGTGTCCATCATTTACATAAGACAAGTGTCAAAGATGGAAGAACGACGATCATTTAACCAACCATAATTCAGCACTGCCCGAGGAGACACAGCTAAACTGCAGTAGGTGGATTGTGATAGATCTTGTAATTAAATGATTCCCCTCGGGAAACACCTGACATGTTAGCACCCTCAAAGTCATCAGGCAACCCTAATGAATGAGGGTATGTTCTTCAGGCTTAATTTTCACAATGTCACACCACATAATACATTACCTACCTACCCAGACAGGTTCTCGTCACCCACATCTTTCTTGTCATTCCCTATATATTTTCGCTGAGGATCCAAAGAGCCTGCCCGTTCTGAACATCACAATGACAGAGCCAAGGTAAACTGCTGTTGCTATGGTTACCAGCCGGGCTCGTCGTCCACGGATGCTCATTGCAATTTTACGCTGCAAAAAGAACCCTGATAGAGGGCACGAGTCCATACATCCACCCACATACACGCACAGAGCGCATAGTACATATGGGCTCTGAAGCACAGCTGCACATAAACACAGACACCCACACATACTCACTCACTATACTCACACTCTCACTGGCCCACAATGCAACATATGCACCATGCACAACAGCACTGTGCAATTACTCTGGCAATTTCATCATTCAAAAGTCCCTATGTGGTATTTTTTGTTTTTAGTAAAATATATATGAGACCCTGGTCCACAAAACCAGTCATAAGGGTCAATTTTTTGAATAAATATGCTTTCCATTGATGTATGGTTTGTTAGGATAGGACAATATTTGGCCGAGATACAACTATTTGTTGAAATCTGAGGGTGCAAAAAAATCTAATTATTGAGAAAATCGCTTTTAAAGTTGCCGAAATGAAGTCCTTAGCAATGCACATCCACTCACAAAAATACATTTTATCTTCATGGAACATTATCTTTACTTAATATCCTAATGATTTTTGACATAAAAGAAAAATCGATAATTTTGACCCATACAATGTATTGTTGGCTATTGCTACAAATATACCCATGTGACTTATGACTGGTTTTGTGATCCAGGGTCACATATATGGTGAATATTGATGCTTATGGGTAATTGTATTGTGTTGAAAATGATTAAACATAATTCCCTATTAACAGTGTGGAAAAACTAGATTTTACAATGCTTTACTTCTTGCGTTTAATATTTTGACTCTAATTGGCTACAATGATGATTTGGTTCAAAATGATGGTTCCTCTGAGTGAGGGGGAGAAATATATTCACAAAACTCAATAAATAAATAAATAAAAAGCATGAGAGAGAGAAAGAGAGAGAGAGAGAAAGGCTGATGAAAGCATTGCTCATTTGCAGAAATTGATGATATTCTTATGGGATGTGTGCAGCTCTGGTGTAACGAAGGCTTTCCCTCATAATAAATATCCTTCATACCTGAAAGAAGCCAAGATTGAAACAGAGTCATCTCTAGCCTATGAACTGTTTGAAATTCAGAAGAGAACCTGAATGTCCACCTTCAGGTTGTGTTACATGTGACATTTTTGCTGTGAAATCTTTATTTTTATAAAGTAAACATAAGAATATGTTTTATATTATTAGTAATATTTCAAGATGACTTAAGAAACTCTGACACTTTTTAAAAAATCATGCAAGTATCAAATACGATAAATCAGGCTTTTCAGGAATGTTTATTTGTACATCCCTCAACCATCAATATATTGCACTGCAATATTATCATTATTATTATTTGGAGATATACAAGCTATTATAATTTCACTTACTTTTTGGCATATACATTCAAACCAAAAATTATTCAGACAATAGATAATATTTTCATTTATTTTTTTACTAGTGGGTGCAGGACACTATAGTTCATTTATGTAAGTGAGGATAGCAAAATAAAGTAAATTGTGACATATTATACCCAGTAAAATTTATAAAAAGTTGTGACCAAAAATTATTCAGACACTTTGACCTGACCATGTTTTGCTTAAAAGTTATCTGACATAATTAAGATAAATTTTTCTTTAAATCTTTTTTTAATCTCGTCATATTTGATTACCATTTTTTTTAAACTATAGTGAATAAACTGTAATAGTGAATTAAATGTTCAAGGTGTCTGAATAATTTTTTAGTTTATCAGCAACTGCATCAAATTGCATATTTTTGCTCAGTTTTTCCCCTCCGAGTATGAGCTCAATATTCTCATATACAATATTAGCCATAAACATATGATGAATCAAATATAATACTCAACAAAAAACATGCAAACTTTTTTCTGGCTATTATTTCCTATGTCAGGCTTACATTGTGTACAGTGGATGCCGGGAGATTCTTGGCCCATGAAAGATTGCAAGTTGATATACTGCACTGGCGTTGATTTGGGACATTATTATAGTCATAGCAAACCTTCAGTTTTCATTTAAAGGTGCCATCGAATGGAAAGTTGAATTTACCTCGGCATAGTTTGAATAACAAGAGTTCAGTACATGGAAATGACATACAGTGAGTCTCAAACACCATTGTTTCCTCCTTCTTATATAAATCTCATTTGTTTAAAAGACCTCCGAAGAACAGGCGAATCTCAACATAACACCGACTGTTACGCAACAGTCGGGATCATTAATATGTACGCCCCCAATATTTGCATATGCCAGCTCATGTTCAAGGCATTACACAAGGGCAGGACGTCTGGATGTGCACAGCTGAATCATCAGACTAGGTAAGCAAGCAAGGACAATAGCGAAAAATGTCAGATGGAGCAATAATAACTGACATGATCCATGATATCATGATATTTTTAGTGATATTTGTAAATTGTCTTTCTAAATGTTTCGTTAGCATGTCGCTAACGTACTGTTAAATGTGGTTAAAGTTACCATAGTTTATAGAGTCGTCGCTATTTTCATTTTTAAACACTTGCAGTCTGTATAATTCATAAACACAACTTCATTCTTTATAAATCTCTCCAACAGTGTGTAATGTTAGCTTTAGCCCGTTAGCCACGGAGCACTATCAAACTCGTTCAGAATCAAATGTAAACATCCAAATAAATACTCTACTCACATGATCTGATGTATGCATGCAGCATGCATGACGAACACTTTGTAAAGATCCATTTTGAGGGTTATATTAGCTGTGTGAACTTTGTTTATGCAATGATAGAGTCGAGAGCTCGAGGGGGGAGGGGGAGCGTGAGGAATTAAAGGGGCCGCAGCCTAAATCGGCGCATATTTAATGATGCCCCAAAATAGGCAGTTAAAAAAATTTATTAAAAAATATCTATGGGGTATTTTGAGCTGAAACTTCACAGACACATTCAGGGGACCCCTTAGACTTATATTACATCCTGTAAAAAAACGTTCGATGGCACCTTTAAAGGAAGGGGCAAGAGAAGGCCACAGGAGGAGGACACAAAGCACACATCATTCTAGGCAAGTTCAATGCACTTTGCCTCTTAGTCTCACTCCAAACTCACACACTGGAAAAAACCAACTGACATGTGGAAGCACTGAAACAAGTGCAGCTCCATCAATAGATAAGAATGTTAGGGTACAGAGAGCTCGGTTTCATGGTAGCACTGGTAGTACAACTGAGTGGTACATACTGTTTGCATTACAGTGTCTCTGAGCATCACTCTAGAGATAAATTCCAGCCAGGCTATCACTTTCCATCATTTACCTCAAGGAAATATGATCCACTGGTACATCCAACCCATTAAGTTGTTTAGACAGAACTCAATAGCTTAGATGGAGCCATGGGAATAACATTCATTCATATCTGTGGGTCCAAATAAAAGAGCCACTTAATTTGTTTCACTTTGCTTTGAGCAAACAAATGTGTAGCTGAATCAAACATATTCACATTGCTATGATCAGATGCTTTCTTTACTGCTGTTTTCTCACCGCTATCATTTTAGTTGTGTGTTTATTTTGTTATTGAGAATAAAGAGTGCAGCACATATTTACATATTCATCTAAACGCCTCTCTCAGCAGCATGAGTGGCGTTGGGATGTTCACTAACAGCTGCAAACTTCTTTTTACCCCTAAGCTAAGAAGGAAAAATAACTTCACTGTGAATAGATCACAAAATGAACATTTGCTAACTCAGTTTCTCCACACCCCCGTTCAATTTCTTCTTCTTTGTTCTTAACTACTGCACATTTATGTATAAGGTTTGCAACTTCATTAAAACAATATTTTAACTCTATAACCTTCAACACAATCTCACAGATTCTCAAACCAGATCACAAAGGGCATTCTGAGTTGAGCAAGCACCCCTGAGCAGACTGAGTAAGCGAAGCAAATCTTCAGAAAGGCGCTCTCCGCTCTGGAAGAAATATTACCACTCTGCTCCGCTCACATGGTCTGAATCAATCACATGTCCAAACATCAGAGTGACCAATGCCACTCATGTTGTAGCTATATTGGCTACATTGTTGAGAATTAAGAGACGTTCACACTGACAGCGATTTTTAGAGACAAAGCATCCTGAATAGTTATTTTCAATGGGAATTGAGTAAAACTTTACACCTGTAATTTCAATTTCTTCATGTCAGTGGCATCAGTTTGCAAGAACTTGCCTTAAATTAGTAGTTCGCCCAAAATGTTTTACGTTCTACAGAATAAAGAATAGAGACTAAATAGAGCATTGGAGCAACATGAGGGTGAGCAAATGATGACAGAATTTTCATTGTTGGGAATATCCCTTTAATGTGTGGGCACATTTACTGTTGTTCGCCAAATTTTCAAGTTCAAAATGCAGTCATTTCACTAGAAATCCATGCGATCATGAATTTTGCGTAAGGGTGAAAGATTACCCCACGCCGATTTCACAAAATGTTCAAGATGATTACATGAATTTATTGCATTTACCAAAAGAAGACTGCTTGGTTTAAGAGTGACTTCTGTGTGAGCTTTATACATCACTACATTATTAACAATAGACAATGGATCTTTTTTGCCCACCAAATTTAATCAAAATTTCACCAATATGACCTCATCATAATTGTGAAAGCTCCAAATAAAAACCATATTTAGGAGTGGACTTGAATATTT
>RJVU01057857.1:4736229-4754298 GCA_003731715.1 Anabarilius grahami | reverse complement strand
AAAAAAAAAAAAAAAAAAAAAAAAAAAAAAGGACTGTAAAACTGGCCATTCATGAACCAGCCACTGTGGTTAATGAAGTTAATTTCACAGTCTGTATGATACAGTTAGACACTAGTCAAGTAGGAACATCTAATAGTGACCGCAGCACTTGGTGACCTTCAGTGATTAAATTGCTCTCAGTGTGAACGGCCCATTACAGATCAGTCATGTGCTGAAAGAGACTAAAAACTAGACTCGACCAGTCTACTGAGGGCCTGGCTTCCCAATCCGGTCATGTACAGCGGTCACCAGACCTGAAAGATGAGATGCAGAACTGGGAGAAAAATATTCAAGTCACAATAAATGAAGGACATAAAGCATGAATGCTGTGGAACGATACAGACACACCAGAGTGGAAAACCACAAAGCAAAATGGATTTCATCCATAATTTGCTGAAGGTTATAAAATTAGGATTGCTCTCATTTGCATAACTTTCCCAAAGTAAATGATCTTCATTATGTGGTAAATTGACTCAATTGTTCATAGTTAATTGACCTGTCCATGTCTAGCACTATGCAGGCACTAACAGCTGTGATGATGAGCGCCACCCACACGAGTCACCGCTCAGTATTACTGCGCTCCCAAAAGCCCTTTATTGTGTGAGGCATGCTAATGAGACCGTATTTAACAAAACACCCGTAAATCATCTGGGTATAATCCTGACCTCTAGAGTCAGATGTATGACTTGATCTGACAGAAACATACAAAAACAGAAAATGTCATCAGCAGTGTACTAATTGTGTCATAGCATGTAACAAATGTTTTGTAAGGCATCAAATCCAAGTAATCAGAGAGAAAACATATACTTGGTAAAAATGAATAAATATGAGGGTCAGGTACTCTGAATATGACTGTGAAAGTATGTGAGAGAGCTTGTGGGCATCGAGTGAAGCTTTAGTGGGTGTCTGTGTGTGGCCGTCTCACCAGAACTCTGCCGGTAAGTGTCTGTGCTGAGATCATGACCCCCGCCCAGTCTTTGACGGAGGTCATCCAGCCCACCTCACTGGCTGGGGCCTCATCTTTATCATTCAGGATCTTCGGTGGGCCATCAGCCTGACTGTTCATAGGATTATTCACCTTCTGTGCCTCCTGGAAAAAAAGCACAAAGGCAGAAATGTAAGCAACAGGAAAGTTTTGAGATACAAACACTGTGTGGTGATATAAAATTTAGCACCATTGTGAATCTAGTGGTTTTGATGAGATTTTATTCAAATTCATAAAAAAAAAGAGACAGAAGTCTTACCAGGTATTTAAATATAATCAAATGTGATTATTATGTTTCTAGCATGTTATGTGTTTGGCAACAATTCTTCTAACCCTAACTGATGGAGTGTGTAGCTTTTCATTTTGTTAAACAACTATGTAGATTGGTAATTTTTTTAATGTACCACATCATGGCCATATTCCAGGATGACAATATCAAGATTCTTCAGGCTCAAATGGAGAAAGAATGGTTGGGAGGGAGCATGAAGAATCATTTTCACACATGAATTGGCACCTCTGAGTCCAGACCTTAAATTCATCAAAAGTCTTTGGGACGTGCTAAAGTAGACTCCACAGAGTCAATACAAGATCTTGACCAAAAATTGATGCACCTAGAAGAAGCATCAATTTTTGATCTTATATTAACATATAACATGCTAGAAACATAATAACCACTGCAATAATGATCAAATCATAGTATCTTAAGTATTTGCCTATTTAAATCCAAACAGTGCCTTTTTTTTTTCTTCTTCTTCTTCTGGTATATTTCTATATTTCTTCTGGCGTATTTTGTCATAAAATCACAAAAAGTTATAAATATGGAGATTTAATTTTCCAGCTATACCGTTCAGCCTTAATACAAACCCAGGACACTTCCTGATAAAATGTAATATTTAAAAAAAAAAAATCATACCAAAATAAAATAATGAAAAAATCATATAGAACTGAAACAGATATCATAAATAATATTTTAGGGTGTTATTTGTTATGTGTGCAATTTAATTAGTTATGATGATTTATGCTTTGAAGCTTCAGAAAAGGGAAAGCAGTGATAAAGAAACTTCAAAGTTCAATGCCAGAAACCGCATTCATAACACCCTATTTTTGCCTGTTTCTACAGCTTGACTCATGCTATAGTTTGACAGGCTAAAACCTAAATCACGTTAGACATCAAACTCGCTGTCAGGTTTCTGACAGCTGGGAGAGGCCTGAGAGGAAGCGGCAAGGAGAGGAGATTTTTGAGGCCCAGTAAAAGAGCATCTCTCAGACTGCCTGACGCACACAGCGCGGCTGGCGGTGTGTAGGCCGAGGCAGGGACAGCTATGATTCACAGGCTCAGGGAGTCGCCGTGGGATTCTGGGGTTACATCCGCAGGGCTAGGCAACACTTCACAGTCAGGTGGGTGGATGAAAATACAGCCATCATGCGCTCAGTGGTGCAGCCTGATGCTTTAGAAGCTGCACTGGAGGAATCACTCATATTCAACTGTGGGGTTGGCAGGGAACTAAAACACTTGGGCAATGATGCATAAATAACAGCAGGTAATACTCTAATTTCTGCAAGAGCACAATCTTTTGAACATATCTGTCTTCTCAGTGGGATCATGTGCTGGAACAGAATATCAGTATGATGTAAAAAGCTGTGTGTTTGGTAACAAAAACAAAGAATATTATCCAGTTTATCCCAATGAAAATGGAGTAGAGATCATAAAATGGCTAGTGATGACTGATACAGTTGCAAGAAAAAGTATGTGAATCACTTGCAGAATCTGTGAAAATGTGAAAGATTTTAACAAAATAAGAGAGATCATACAAAATGCATGTTATTTTCTATTTAGTACTGTCCTGAGTAAGATATTTTATATAAAAGATGTTTACATATAATCCATAAGACAAAAAAATAGCTGAATTTATTAAAATTACCCCATTCAAAAGTATGTGAACCCTTGATTCTTAATACTGTGTGTGGTTACCTGGATGATCTACGACTGTTTTTTTGTTGTGTGATGGTTCTTCATGAGTCTCTTGTTTGTTCTGAGCAGTTAAACTGAGCTCTGTTCTTCAGAAAAATTCCCAAAAATTCTTCAGTTTTCCAGCGTTTTCTGCATATTTGAACCCTTTCCAGCAGTGACTGAATGATTTTGAGATCCGTCTTTTCACACTGAGGACAACTGAGGGACTCAAACACAACTATTAAAAAAGGTTCAAACATTCACTGATGCTCTAGAAGGAAACACGATGCAATAAGAGCCGGGGGGTGAAAACTTTTGAACAGGATGAAGATGTCTAAATTTTTTATTTTTTGGTTTAAATATCACATTTTTTCATTTAGTACTGTCTTTCGGAAGAAACAGAAGATACTTGCATGTTTTCCGGGAAAACAGATTAAATACAATTTACTTTGATCTTCAAATTCCAGAAGTTTTCACCCCCCGGCTCTTAATGCATCGTGTTTCCTTCTGGAGCATCAGTGAATGTTTGAACCTTTTTTTAATAGTTGTGTTTGAGTCCCTCAATTGTTCTCAGTGTGAAAAGATGGATCTCAAAATCATACAGTCACTGCTGTAAAGGGTTCAAATATGCAAAAGACACTGGAAAATCAAAGATTATGCAGGACCTGGAGGATTTTTCTGAAGAACAGAGCTCAGTTTAACTGCTCAGAACAAACAAGAGACTCATGAAGAACCATCACAAAACATAAAAACAGTCGTAGATCATCCAGGTAACCACACACAGTATTGAGAATCAAGGGTTCACATACTTTTGAGCGTGGTTATTTTAAGAAATTCAGCTATTTTTTTTTGTCTTGTGGACTATATGTAAACAGCTTTTGTGTAAAATATCTTACTCGGGACAGTACTAAATAAAAAATTACATGCATTTTGTATGATCTCTCTTATTTTGTTAAAATTATTCACATTTTCACAGATTCTGCAAGTGGTTCACAAACTTTTTCTTGCAACTGTATATCACCAGGGAAACAAACTGATAATGTAAATCATAATGTCAGTCATTATTTCTCTCATGTACATTTTGGCTTAATATCAGCCATCCCGCTTTGAGGTATTGGTATCGACATCAGTCATGGAAGAACTATATTTCCCATAAAATCTATATTTGACTTCAAACATGAATTTCATATTGTTTCAAAAAAATCTATTTCAAATAAATGCTGTTATTTTCTATTTGCCTCCGTCACACTCACCCCCCTAAACCTCACTCCCATCCGGGTCACGGCACCAAATGTAACCGGTCCTACCCGACCCACTCCGAGCAGGATTCGAACCAGCATCTAACAAGGATGTTAAGGCTGTGTCCACTAAAGCATTTTTTAGCCAGCTGAAAATGCCTTGCTGTGGGCACTTAAGAGCACTTCAGCAGCACTTTTTAGCTATTGATAAATTAATATTCCCTAAATTTGAAAAAAAATTATCTTTTTGTGAAAAAAAAAAAAAAAAGGATTTTGTCTTGCAATACATCCCTAGAGGATGTGCAGCACTCTAGTACTGCCACAGAGGATGCTAAGCTGTGATGGAAAGATGTATGGTTCAGATGAGAGCAAAATTAATGAGAGTCTCAGGAGGAGAACCTCTTCCGTCATCAAGAGGGAAGAACAAAACACACATGCATCAGTGATATAAAACTAAACTCCAGGAGAAATGAAAACCACTGAGCATTAATAAACTACCTGCTCAATGCAGTCCTGGTTTACCACTTGTTACAGGTGCTGCTAGCAGAAAGCACCAGATTCTAAAGATAGCAAGGAAGAAAAATAATTTTTGGATCTTAAGCTAATTGACTGAAACCATGCATGGAAAAAGCTGCCCAATAAAAACAGAGGTGTCATATATCAGCCTGTCTTCAGGGTATAGCATCCAGTAAAGACCATATCACAGACCGGCATGCAGGTATTTTGAAGAGACTGGCACTGCAGGAGATCCCGACACAACCATCTGGCTCCAGAAGTTGACCACCGGCACTGCACTGCACTGCCCTTTGGGGAAGTCGTGGCCTAATGGTTAGAGAGTCAGACTGGTAACCCGAAGGTTTCGGGTTCGATTCTCAATATCAACAGGAAATAACTGAGGTTCCCTTAAAGGATTAGTTCACTTTGAAATGAAAATTATCCCAAGCTTTACTCACCCTCAAGCCATCCAAGGTGTATATGACTTTCTTCTTTCTGATGTACACAATCTGAGATATTTTAATAAATATCCTGACGCATCTGAGCTTTATAATGGCAGTGAACAGGGGTCATGGGTATGAGCTGAAGAAAGTGCTTCCATCCACATCCATCCATCATAAACGTGTACTCCACACATCTCCTGGGGGCGAATAAAGGCCTTCTGAAGCGAAGCGATGCATTTGTGTAAAAAAACTAAAAAAATCCATATTTAACAAGTTATGAAAAATATCAAGCTTCCGCCAGACCACCTTCCGTATTCAACGTATGAAGAAAGTGTAAAACTCTTGCAGCTCAAAAAGCTTGCGCTACGTCCTATGCCTTCCCTATTCAACTTATGGAAAAAGTGTAACTGACTCGACGCCAGTTTACACTTTCTTTGAAGCTAGATATTTTACTATATAACTCATAATGATTTGCTAATGGGGAGGCTGGTGTTTTAGTTTGTGATTGTCAAAAAAACAATCAAGTAAACTAGTCCTAAAATATGAGCTTGTTGTTCAGCAGATCAGATTTCTCTGTCGTTCATGGGAACTTAACCTTCAATCCACAGTCGTGGCAGGAATAGGTCAACAAAGGTGTGCTCTGCCTGTCCATCACACTCCAAAATATATCCCCATCTCCTCAAGCCTCCTCTGCCACATTGCACACATGCTTGGACCTGTCACTTGGTGTAAATACTGTAGTTGGTGTGCTGTGCCCACAGCGTGTACACTCGGATCAAGTTACGTTCTGATCGGATATCACCATGTGCTCAGCCTAGCCTGGAAAGTAAATCTTTGAGTGTGTTAGCAAAGCCACTCAAGATCTGAATCTATCGAGTTAGTGAGAGCTATGCAGGGAAACAAATATAAAATCCACGCACCTGGTGACAATCATTTTAAATCAAACATGAATAAATTAGAAAAAAAAAAAAGACTAAAAGAGGGCTTTATTTTGCTTTGAATTATTTTAATTGATTAAAAATAATAATAACATCAACAATAATAACAGCCAAAAATTTTGACTCACCAGTGTATGAGCAATCTCTTACATAAATATAAACAAGTCTGAGTTTTACACAAATATATTTTGACTCAAATGAGGCCGTTTAATTTTTGGTTTGTCAGCCACGCTCGGGCAAATCACGCTGCACACTCAACAAACACACTGTCAAGAAGTAAATTTGTCAAGTTTAAAGCCGATTACTTCATAGAACATTCATGCTTACACCACCTAAATCACAGTTCTCAAGCGCCACAAGCAAAAGAGAAAGCTGTGAGCTGAGAGAGGTGTGGCGGTGTGGGTAAAGCCATGAATTATACATAAGGTCTCAAACTGATGGCTGTGCAGATTCGAGCAGACAATGTAAACAAGAAACAGTTTCTACTTCATTTGAGTGCTCTGTGTGAGTGATGAAGAAGAGGGGCTGTGGAACAGTGAGCATAGGATACTCCATCAGCTATTTTTTCACCTGTGATGTCAAAGCCTGAGCTGCATAGGGCAAATCCAGCCCTTTTCACGATGCAAACAGACAGAAGGCCTTATGCAGACCAAGACCCAGCAGTCAACACACTGAATTTAGGGTGACCTTGTTTCCTGACCTCAACATTGTTTTTCTAACAATCTGTTCCAGGTCAGACAGGGCATTAAAGTTCAGCTAATTAAGAGTTTCTACTGCCATTTTTGAGCCTAACAGGGTTTTTTTTTATTTTTTTTATGAATTTGTTAAATAGGATCTGTATATCTATATTTATCCATTTGTATTGATCACAGCTGTATAAAATATTGCAATCCACACAACATAATGGGAGACATTATAGAGTTCAAAAGAGGACAAATTGTTGGTGCACATCTTGCTGGCTCATCTGTGACCAGGACAGCAAGTCTTTGTGGTGTATCGAGAGCTATGTTACCTAAGGTAATGTCGGCATACCCCTTTGTGGGACGAACAACATCCACCAGGAGTCTGAAAGGCTCTCTGAAAGGGATGTCCAAGTATTAACCTGGACTGTATCCAAAAAACATAAAACCACAGCTGGCCAACTCACTGCAGAATTAAATGTGCACTCCGACTCTCCTGTTTCCACCAAAACTGTTCGTCGGGAGCTCCACTGAGTCAATATTCAAGGTCGGGCTGCTATACCCAAACCTTTGGTCATTCTTGCCAATGGCAAATGTCAGCATGTCACTGCCAAGGACTACTGGAGGACCGTGTGCACCTAAAGGTTCAAACATTGTACCCTGAAGGGGTTGCCATGTATCAGCATGATAATGCACCAATACACACAGCAAGACTTGTGATAGAATAGCTTAATGAACATTAAAGTTGAACATCTCCATTGACCTGCACAGTCACCAGATTTAAATATTTTTGAGCCACTTCAGGGTATTTTGGAGGAGCATGTCACAAAACGTTTTCGTCCACCAGAATCGCATAGTGACCTGGCCACTGTTCTGGAAGAGGAATGGCTAAAAATCTCTCTGGTCACTGTGAAGGACTTGAATCTGTCATTCCCAAGATGAACTAATGCTGTAGGCCTTTTGGCCTCAAAAAGAGGCCCATCACCATACTAATAAATTATTGTGGTCTAAAACCAGGTGTTTCAGTTTCATTGTCCAAGCCCTGTATTTATCCATATCTATCCATCCATCTGTTCACACATGATCTCTAAATGGTAATTTACTAGTAAAAACTGTATATATGAACAGGGCTAATATCTATTTATCCATCTATCAAAGTATTTCTATCTATTCATCTCTCTCTCTCTCTCTCTCTCTCTCTCCCCCTCTCTCTTTTCCATCCATCCATTCCTTCCTCCCTCTTACACACCTTCCATCATCTCTCTCTCTATTTATATGCAAGCAAACAAAACAGATAAATGTTGCAGTAAATGTAATTAACAATAAATGAAATGAAAGACGTTGCACAATTTGACAGCTGAAACAGGGTTGACTGTGATATGCCCTCACTTGGGAGTTCCAGTAATAATGAATGGCAGAGAGCAGGTCATGTGACCAAGGCTGATCTAACAAGACTTGGCTTTAGAGCAGCTGTTCCGGCGACTTCCATTTGCATCACTGGGGAAAACTGTACTCCATAGCGAGTGCTATTTTTAGTTTCACCCAGGGAGCTGGAAAAAAACAGTGAATCTGAACATGCTCTGTTTCCCATTTGCTATTTTAATATCAGTACAGTTAACCAATCTCACAGGGTGACAATTTCACACTACAACATTGTAAAACAGATAGGGGCAGATAGAGTTACAAACCCCCCCCCCAAAAAAAGAGTACAATTTGTTGACATTCATACACAACATTCTTTTGCTGATTTAAAAATAGTTGTTTGGTGATTATACTAAAAACAAAAACTATTTGAAGTAAAACTATTTCCCTAGTAACTCATTTATAGAGTATACATCTATTCTTTCTTACATCAATTCCAGATTGTCAGATCTCACCAGCAATCAGAACCGTATACAATCAGGGGTCTACAATAAGACCTAAGGTAAAGGAAACCCCTGAGAGCAATCAGCACTTACGAGTACTTCACAAAGTTGCAGGCGAGACCATCATACACTGACTGACACAACCAGGTCACCCCCTGTGCTAAAAACCACTTAGTCCAAATGGGAAGCTCTACAGAGGGTGGTGAAAAGTGTGTGTGGGGGGAGAGATATAGGTCTCAAAAG
The DNA here is from genome assembly GCA_003731715.1 of Anabarilius grahami. Classification (NCBI taxonomy): domain Eukaryota; kingdom Metazoa; phylum Chordata; class Actinopteri; order Cypriniformes; family Xenocyprididae; genus Anabarilius; species Anabarilius grahami. The sequence goes on along the minus strand of RJVU01057857.1, from coordinate 4,745,421 downwards.
AGGTTTGGTAAGATATGTTCTTAAATGACAGTGACATCAAGAAGAACATAAGCTGGAGGAATACCAGTGATTGGAGGAGGAGCTACAAAGACAACATCTTCTGATGGTCCTAAATCAGAGCACTAACGCCAATTATAAGCTACTTCTAAAATCAGAGGGAAATCAGGTTAAAACAATGCTATTCAACAACCCCCTAAGCCTAAAATCTGATTGGTTGTCATAAATGTTGACCAACAAAAACACTTATCTAGGACCATGTCCTACTTGGGTAAATCACATTTAAGTATGGTGCCAGAGAGGATTCTCGGGTGAACAGATAAGTAGATGAATTGAAAAATAAAGAGGATGTATTCAGCTATTATTTTCATGTGAACTGCTCCTTTAAGGCAGAATCTTTAACCTCCCTTCTGTCTGATTCAGGTTTAGAGCTTAAAGCACGGATGCCATGGGCTTGATTTGAGGAATACACAGGTATGAGACAACATAATCTATGCCTCTGGTTGGACGTGCCTGCGATGCCAGACTATTTATATTATTATTATTATTATTCCAGAGTATCTTATCTCATTTCACACTCATACCAGGCCAGTAAAATAACACATCTAGTGTTGAAACATGAAGCCTCAGCACAGTACAAATCCCTTCCTTAACCACAAGATATTATTATGACCAACACAACCCTTCTGTTTCATTATTACACATGTTCCCATCTCCCCTCATGGCATGAGATTTAACACTGTCATAACTTTTTTTTAAGTCGGCCAATTTCTCTTCTAATTGTTATAAGGATCATTTTCATTTTAACATTAAAATATAAAACTTTAAAACATTAACAAACAGCAAACGCCCCAAAAGAAGAACGAAAAAGAGCTACTCGTTTGAACCGCGCCACAATGATCACTTATCAGCTTGAGCTTAGAGCGAATGCATTTATTTACTGACCGTCTCAATCACACGACCACTAAACAGCACTGTGAGATTCAGTGAAAAGAGTTACAGTTTTGCAGAGTTCTCCCATACAAACCACAAATCAACTGCCTTGTGATTTAGTTTAAAGCCAGATGAAACAGCGCTGACATTCTCAACAACACAACTCTGAAAACAGGAGACACATTGTGCCGCAACGATACAGTTAGAAGGCTTTTCAATCCACAAATCACAAACCTTTACCATGGATTTACTGTATTAAAAACAACTGTAACCATGGTATTGTGACAGAATATGGGATATTCATAGCCTATTGAATTGTATTATATTATTAATGTAGACATTAAATGTATTAAAGGAGTAATGGAATATACAGTATTTTTTAAGCTATAGTAGTTTTTGTGCATTTGTATTATCATAAATGTCTTTGTCATTATAACAAATACCATAGAAACAATATAGTTACTTTTTACCATGGTAGTGAGGTACAGTGTGTGGTTTTATCTGTGGATACCATGATCCAAATACTATGGAAGACCAAATTTTACCCTTTAAAAATGAGGTTGTTACAATTTTTACAGATGTTACCATTTTTGTTAATGAACATAAATTTACATCTGCATCTCTACTCAAGCTACTGTCAAATGTGCATTTCTAAGAGAGAGAGAGAGAGAAAAAAAACGTAATATTAATTTGTGAAATGTTTACCTGTTTGGCAAGTGTTTGTCATATTCTGATAATAAAATCACAATTAACTGTAATATCTTTGGGATATCACCCAGCCCTAGTATAAAATAAAACAAATAAATAAAACAAATAAATCCAGAACTAATTAACAATTAAATAACTAAAACTGTTTTCATGACCATTTTCCTCCATCTCTGACTTTTCCCCCAACAAATAATTAAATGTATGAAATAAAACAAATAAATAAATGCATAATGTAAAAAAAATTATTAACAACTAAATAAACAAACAAACATTTTATTTATAATTATATTTTGTATATATTTAGTTTATCCATGTCCATTTTCCTCCATCTCTGACTTTGTGTTAATATCTTCCTTAAACAACTAATAAAACATATTATTATTGATAACTAACAATGTAAAAGAAGGGCAATCAATGCCACATACATCCAATCATATTAGCTTCAACACTCATAACTACGATTACATGAGCTGCATAAACTAAAAAAACGAACAAACAAAGAAAAACAGTAACATCTACAAAGCAGATTTTTAAGGGACCTTGTAAACAGTGACAGTTTCTGCCAGAACCAAATTCATCACGTAATCGGGAGAACAAAAGTCTGAAATGCTTTTAACACAATTGTTTGGAAGAGCCTGCCCATTTCCATTACAGCTCAAGAACTCTGGAAACAGGCTGCAGACCCAGGGAGCGTCATCCTCTCATATCTTGCCTAAAACACAAGCCAAACACAGAGGACGCACTGCCTGTGCATTAGTGCTACTCTGCAGAGCATCCAGGCCACATGTACTACTATTCTCTAAATGATTCATAACACCGTCCCATTGATATATGATTATCAGCCCCAGTGCTCTCAGATAAAGACACATCCTCTAAATGAATGTTGCGGTTTCCCAAGGTCAGGACTCGGATCTCTGCTTCAATGACGTTCGCTGATGATAAACATGTACTAGTCAACATAAAAGTCTGTTGTCTTGGTCTATGTTGTGGATCCCTGCTGGAGCATCTGTGGTGGAATAATTGAGACCGGAGGGCTTTGGGAGAATCTGACCTTGTTTTCCAATGCGTGTTACCTGCCAGCAGCAATGGCAGCTTGGAATATGAGCAGGATCCAGTGAAAAGGGACAGGCAAAAGATGAGTGACTCAAGCTCTGTGGCTTGAGGAAAGGAAATACCTCTCTAAACCTCAAAAAAGCCTGGATGGTGCAGGACAGATAATCTGCATCTGATGGATCTGTATAAAACTAAGTGAAATCACCCCCAAATAACATCAATACAGTTGTAATTCACTTATATCGACTCACACCGCTGATGTATTACTTAAATTACTGTCCTCATTAGGAACTAATGTTGCACTGTGCCTTTAAGAAAACGCTGCCTTAAATAGAAAAGCAATAAAGATCTTCACAAATTATCCCTGCAATATACCAACAATCAGGTCATTCAATTCTGTTCATGACAGGGCGAATCTCTTTCCTCAGACACTTCAGCGTGAACATATTTCTGTGATGAAAAGGAAGACCATTTCAAGCCATTGTATTTAAAACCATAACATATAAGAATTTAAGTGAACAGACAGTTCCTCCTCTAAGGGCATGTAAATATTATTAGGTTTTTTTATACATTTTCTGAGGAAATTGTGAGAGGTGCATGCTAAATTTTCTGCCACCTTTAATCACATTTAGATTTACAATCATTTAGCAGATTTTTTTAATTTTTTATCCGACTTACAAACAAGGAAATACACAAGCAATTAATCATACAGAAGCCAACAAAATTAGCAGTGCCACAAATTTCAGGAGTAAACCAGTGTAGAACAAAAGCTAGAGCAGAATGGTAGCTCTATAAATGTACAGAACTGCTCATTAATTAGTTGTTTAATTGCATAATGTTGATTAATTAGTTGATTAAGTGCATAACAAGTCTAATCACATAGAACCAGGGATTTGACAAAACAAAAAACAAAACCTAAAGCATTTAAACTTTGCATGGACATCTAAATAGGAAAACTATGGAAGCTTTTTTCTGCCACTGAATAAAAAAATAAAAAAGGTGCCACTTTTTATCTGACTTTTTTCTCACATTTGCGAGTTATAAAGTCAGAATAGCGAAATACAAACTCGCAATTGACCGTTCGCAAAGACACAAATACATCACAGAGCAAAGAGGACACTGACAACGCATTGACAGACAAGACAGAGCAGGCTACTTTTGATATGAAACAAAGTCTTGAATTTCAAATTTTGTAATTTTCAAAGAAATTTAAACAATAAATACAATTTTGTGGCTCTTAAAAGTGTTGTGACAGATCACTGTAGCGCCTCAGTTCAAGCGGGTCGTGAACCGATCTCCTCTTCCTACTAGTTAATTTATAGCATCAAATAAACATGAATGAACATCAAAAGGAATGTTGTTTCAACCGCGGAAAGACATCAGTACATACCATTTTTCACCACCTACGTTAATCTACTAACTCACGACTGCTTTGTCGGAAAAACGGCAGATTCTGCGTTATGAGTGGTCAGATCGCCTGTCAATCAAACTTCCGGCGAAGGGTCAATTCTGACTTTTTTTCCCTCAGAATTTTACGTTTATATCTCGCAATTCTAACTTTTTTTTAAGAAGAATTGGACTTTATAACTCACAAAAAAAGCCAGAATTGAACGAAAAATCACAAGTCACAATTTTCTTTTAAATTGTTTTATTCCGTGGCAGAAACAAGCTTCAATAGAAAACACTATCAAATTGGCTCTTGATCAAAATCTTTTCAATTTATTAAGAGGAAATGAAGGAGGGGAGAAAACCTCTCATTTAATAACATTTATTAGCACATGTCTCTGATGTGTCACTGTTCCTACAATTTCCTCTTGATTTCTCTCCCTGTCCCATAACCCAATCATTTTGGAGGGCAACTGCATTTTTCCTACTGCTGAAAAAACAAACAAACACTATTTTCACTGAAGGGCATGGCTCCAGCAAATGTGTGTATGTGCTTGGTACAGTAATTGGTTCCCATCTCTCGCAGGGTGAGATTTGTGTCAAGGCTGGTTAGCTGTTCTTTATATCAGAAGCCTCAGAGTGCAGCCAAATCTCCACACCATGAAACTCATATCTAGGTTTACAGCTCCTCTATCAGCATTCAATAAGCACAGCGCTGCATGTCACATGACTTCAGACTGACCTACACTCACATATGTGCAGCATTTCAACAACTACACATGACTATTATGGTAAACACATAGAATGATATTTTCCTTCTTTTATCAGATAGATTATGAACACTTTGTCTCAAAAAGTCTCAAAAATTGAGACATTCCTTCATGTACGTGACATGTTAGTTCTGTTGTGAACATTTGAATACATCTAAACATGTTTTACACAATGTTTAAACAGTATCTTGACAAGCATCAGTGTTCTAATCCAAGTTTACCACGAGAAGCTTGTGCTGTCAATCTAGGAGTAGTGACGGAGTGCTCTTCCCACCAAACACAACAGTCTTTTCCAGCGCTGTCAATCAAGAACAGACACACACAAACAAACCCCTCAAGCACTTGTAATGAGCCTTTCCTCTTATGTCAGTATTACCGCAATCTGGCTCAACCATCTTCAAGCACCTGTGATGTACCGGCAGTCAGGTCCACCTTAACAACAGCTGAAAAAAGGACCTTCTTACAGCCATAGGAAGTTGACCTGGCTTCTCTCTGAAAAGAGTGCAAGCATAGTGCAAAGAAGATCAATGACGTTCTCTAAGAACGGTGTTTAGAACAGTTTTCTTACTGAATTTTTTAAAATGGCAAAGTCTAAAGGTAAGCCTATAAATATATAAGCAGCTCAGTTAACATACAAGTTGCTCAGTTCACTCTTGTGCGGATGCTGCGCTGGTATCTCAAGTGCTTGTTAAGCTACGGACAATAACCTATTCCAGGGCTGACTCCACAGCTTTAAATATTTCATGACAACATACGGTAACATGCAAGACACTTAGAGCGGCCCATCTGTCCTGCAGAGCTTCATTCATTGGCAGAATAAATATGAATTATTTCAGGTTCAGCTAGTTCATTTCTTACTAGATATACACTATATTTGCTTTAGTGAGAGGAACTGTCATCAGAGAAAGTAGCATTTGTATAGTGGATGTTGCAAGTGCTTGCAACAACTATCTAAATCCATTTAAACAAATAAGACATGACCCTGACATCTCCCAGAATTCATTGTGTTGTGTTTACAGTGAACAGCCACTTACTCAGAGTCTAAAAAATGAAAAGGTCCTCTCAAAAAACAGCACCAGCACTTAAAAAATAAATAAATAATAAACTAACCAAGTTCAATGCAGCCTCGATGGCAAAGGTGTGTAAATCTTTGAGTTTATAGCAAATCGATTCAATTCACAATTCAATGATTCTCGAGTCAATTCAACAGCGGTTTTCCTTTCAGTTCAAAATTATTTAAATTCAATTTGAATTAATAAAATACTTCCCCNTTGAAGTGTTGTCTGGAGCGCACGTCTTTTGCACTTGCTCTGCTCTGCTTACTGAAGCAAAGTCTTTGAATTAATGCATTAAAAGCAACCGATTGCCGTACGAAACATAACTGTTGTTAAGTTTAGATGCATTTTGGGAGTTTTTAATTCCGATTGTAGATCTATTCATGATAATTGATCGGCTCATTCGCACCAATGCGCCTAAATATTTTTTCACAGTCGCACGCAGTTATTTTTAGGAGCAAATGCGAGTGAAATGGGGGCACTGTAGAGCCCTGTAGTTAGAATACCAAAAAAGACTAAGAAAAATGAAATACACATAAACATTGATCAATGCACACTAGGGCTGGGCGATATATCGCTTGTGATTGTCACGCGCATTTCGTCAGTAAAGCCGGTTCCCTGATTACCGCGAAATCGCCATCACCTGCTTTCAAATGGAGCGCCATTTACTAGACAGAACCGTAGTTCACTGACAAGCTACGATTAATCTGCGATAATGAACGTGATATTGCGTTGCTTGTCAGTGATCTACGGTTCTGTCTATTATATGGCGCTCCATTTGACAGCAGGTGATGGCGATTTTGCGGTAATCAGGGAACCGGCTTTTTACTGACGAAATGCGCGTGACAATCGCATGCGATATATCGCCCAGCCCTAATGCACACATAAATGGAGCTCATCAAATATGGCCAAACAGAAGCTCGACCGTACTTGCTTGACACGCAAGAACCAATGAAAAGCCTAAATTAAATCTGTTTATCATATAAAGCAATTGTGTCTCTTCAGAAGTCTTGGATTACACTGCTCAATTCATATGGATTACCTGTATGATTTTTTTTCTTGCTAAAACCATCTATCAAGTAAAGCCTCTATCATTCCTCTTATCCCTTCATCCTGCCAGCCCCATCATAAAATACACAGAAGACATAAACGTCAATATGAAAACAGTACAATTGTGGACGCCCTCCAGAGAGTCCAGGGCCACGGTGACAGACAGACCGCTGATTACTGCAACAGACCCGAACAGCTTTCATTACCGCTATCTATGCTTATGCTGCACTTTCTTCTCTGATGGATGAGCTAAAGGAGAGGTGGAGGTTTGGGGCTGGAGAAAAGGATAACAGAGTGTCATGTGAGAGACAAGCATGCATGGAGGGAAGCCATGGACAGATATTACAGAGACACAGCAAGGATCCCAAGATCTTTTAGCTTTTATTTTGCAACCATGCACTGTAACCATATACAGATTTTTTTCACTTTCACCCAGATACTAATGCATGGACATACCTCCCTCATTTCTTGCAGATTAATGGAGATTCTTGACAACTGTATTTTTTCTCAGATTAGCAGGCAGCAGTTTGACTGAGAAACCAGAAACATCACAATATGCAAAGATAAGATTCTCCATCTTTTTAGACTATTAGTCATCAAATCCTTTGTAAGCACTGAAGATGGTATGATAATTGCAAGCACAGAGGTGCAGCTTTAATTTCAGTGGTGGACAAAGTACACAAATCAAGTACTTGAGTAAAAGTATTAAATATTCCTTTTCAATTTTACTCGAGTAAAAGTACAAAAGTACTAATTAAAATAATTAAAATACTAATTTTAATTGTACTTAAGTATTAAAAGTAAAAAGTACTGATTGCTGAATAAATGGATAAATAAAATATGAATAAATAAATAAAAATATCTGTGTGTAAAAACAGATGTCACATAGGGCAAAATGTGTTAACATAAAGAGGAACATTATGCAAACATACTTTTACATACACAAATGCTGACAAGTCCACATTCAAGCATTTCATACAATGGGTTTAAACAGCTCACCCTTTTATAGTACATTTAGTTCACAAACAACTGACAGTCTATGTATGATTTTCATTTACAATAATAAATCCTAAAATTCTGCATCAGTAAATTTTCGTGCCATCAGTTATATGCAATCAAGTTCCAAGGATCTTCCATTCTTGGCTCATTTTAAGTCAGAATTGAGTAAAAAGTACAATATTGTGCTTTGGAATGTGGATAAGTAAAAGTAAAAGTTTTTCTACTCTAATAAAGTATGGATATTTGAAAAAAATCACTTCCACTATTTAATTTAACTGTGCTAATGAACACTCTCAGATCATCATTTCACTTTTATTTCAATTCTGATGTGGGTGAGTTGTTTACTTGGTAATTAGTCCATCCATTTCCATCAGTTTGACTCATTCACGCTTATTTGTGGACTAGCAGCAAACATGACAAGCAGGCATTATCCTGCTAACAGGGTAATCAAATTGCCCCCTTTAATATGAATTTACATATATGTTTGTGTGTGTGCGGGTTTTGTTGTTAGTCTTATTTCGACTAAATATCTAAATATCGACCAAAGATGAAAAGCTTTTTACATCATTAAACTGACATCTCACTTTACAAATAATGATTCCTTCTGCCAGAGGCCAGCTGGAAGCGTAACACAAGATTCAGATAAGGAGCATTTGAGTCAGAGGATTTCCTTATTTTAAATCTTTTTGGTTTTAGGCTGCAAATGCCCTCTATTAATCCTATTTTTGCTCTTTTACGAACTGAAACAGCACATTACAGTTTTTGTTTGTTTCTTAATATCCTTATTTTACATATTTTCCTCTGAATATCACCCTGGACGTGTGCACCAAGTAGAGCATTCTGCCAGTGCGATAGGTCAGTGCTTTGAGGTGAATTGAGCAGTGCTCTGCAGAGTGTAAACTGGGCCAAGGGGATCGTCTGAGGCATGCTGTCTTCAGTCCTAACTTCATCACATTAGTTCACTTTCACGCACTCTACATACTGTAGACATGAACGACTCACTCAGGCTGTCTCCTCTGCTAATAGACTGATTTGTCAACCCTTATTATTTTTGTCAATGCAATTCGACTCAAAACGCATAGATCGCTTTATATGTCTGGTACTGGTATAGTTTTTGTTGATATTTTGTATTAGAATTAATTTTTGTATTTTCTGTTTTATTTTAATTTTAGGTGCAGTTTTAGTAATACAGTAATACTCTTGTGTGTTTTTGCAGTTTTTATTAGTTTTTTTTTTTTTTT
>RJVU01057857.1:4693752-4726323 GCA_003731715.1 Anabarilius grahami | reverse complement strand
ACAAATCAAACACGACGTAATCCCCAGTTTATGAATCAATGTCTTCTAAAGTGAAACAATAGTAATATTTTAAACTTTTTTTTTTAACTATAAACTATCAATCACAGCTAAATGTCATATGTGGATTCATGAGTTCACGCTTGGCGTAAACATCAGCGCATTGGGAAGATTGATTTAAGAGTGCTGTGAAGATCGTGCAAGGAGTCACACTGAAACTGAGGACCATCACTTCTCACGTGAGCTTCAGAGCACGTTTACATCACGATTCACAACGTGCTGACGTCTTATGAACACAAAACCCCGAAAATGATAGTTTATAGTTAAAAAAAACCTTAAATATTAGCATTTTTCTTACCAATTGTTTTGCTTCAGAAGAACACTCCATTGTTTTTACACTGCACTGAGGGGTTAACACCATAAATGCGGTGCTAACCCTGCTCCGGAGTAGGGTTTCATAACCCCGGGTAAAAAGCAGTGCTAACCCTGCTCCTAAATTACAAGTGTGAAAAACATGGTGTTAAAAGGGGTGTTTAGAACAGTAATAACTTGTGGTATGGTTTTTGAAGCGTCAACTTTGGGGGTCCAGTTCACTTGCTAATGTGGAGTCATATAGAAATCTTTCTTTTTTTTTCTTATTTTTTTTTTTGAAAGTCTTTGCTTGTGTCCATCTGAAGAAAGTCATATACATCTGGGACGACATGAGGGCAAGTAAATGATAAGAGAATTTCCATTTTTGTATTCCTTTATAATATCCCTTTAAATAGCAAAATATCAAACCAAGTGGTATTTAATTTAAAGCACAAACACACTACAAGCAAAAGAGTTTAAAAGAGGTTAACAGGATTTACTTTACAAAGCAACACATGCTGTTCAAAATGCTCTTTTAGGACTCAGTGCTTTCCATAAACATTATCAGCTGATCTATACTCTGCAGGTACTGTCTGCACTGTAACCTTGCTGCAAAACTAAGGACAGCTAAATAATGGCGTTTCCCTCCCCTAAAGGGTTAGTTCACCCAAAAATGAAAATGATCCCATGATTTACTCACCCTCAAGCCATCCTAGGTGTATAAGACTTCTAAAGGCCTTCTGAAGTGAAGTGATGGGTTTTTGTAAGAAAAATATCCATATTTAAAACTTTATTAACAACAATAACTAGTTTCTGGCAGACGGCCGTATACATCGATTTGCGGCGGAATAGTAACCTCTGACCCGACACATGACATAATGACGAACACTGAAGTGCAGAGGATAAAGCACAACAAAACATCGGTCAAGAATTAGAAGTCTAAAACAAGAATTTTTAAAGATAAATGTCAGAGGATTTTTTTTTGCACAGCCCCATTTGTTTGAACAGCGAGAGGTGTCATCCTGCGTCATACATAGCGTCAGGGATTACTCCTTTGGCACAATTTGACTTGTGCAGTATGCGTACGGAGCAGTATGGATAACTTTTTTTTATAACGGATGGATTAATTTTTTGGGGCTTCAAAATCTGGCCCCCCTTCACATCCATTATAAAGCTTGGAGGAGACAGGATATTTTTAAATATATCTCCGATTGTGTTCGTTTGAAAGAAGATAGTCAAATACACCTAGGATGGCTTGAGGGTGAGTAAATCATGGGATCATTTTCATTTTTGGGTGATCCATTGACCTATCCATTTAAGTCCCGTTCACACTGCCAGTGACATGAGCGACACTGACTGTTGGTGACAGGATGTAGGCGTGTCCAGCAATGTGACAAAGTTGAGACATGCTTAACTTAATGCAAATGAAGAGTGAGTTTTGGGAACGACAAATAATAGAAGTGAAGTCAGTAGAGCGACATGATCCGTCACTACATCCTGTAACAAGATGGAGAAGTCGTGGGCAGTCGTGGCCTAATGGATAGAGAGTCGGACTTGTAACCCAAAGGTCATGGGTTCGAATCTCAGGTCCGGCAGGGATTGTCGGTGAGGGGAGTGAATATCCAGCGCTCTCCCCACCCTCAATACCACGACTGAGGTGAGACCCTTGAGCAAGGNGCCAGTGACATGAGCGACACTGACTGTTGGTGACAGGATGTAGGCGTGTCCAGCAATGTGACAAAGTTGAGACATGCTTAACTTAATGCAAATGAAGAGTGAGTTTTGGGAACGACAAATAATAGAAGTGAAGTCAGTAGAGCGACATGATCCGTCACTACATCCTGTAACAAGATGGAGAAGTTATTTTAACGGTCAGCAACTTTCCTATCATTTATGATATGTCTCTGTGTATATACGGTGGTACTTGCCATGTTGACTGAACCTGAACAGTTCCGTAAATTGATATAAACTGAAGATATTTCGCCGTAGATAAATAGCCACAATGGCAAAGAGCACTCTCTGTTTCTCGTTCATCTTTAATTTTAAGTACTGATTTCATTTAGTCTTTTCCCTCCAAAATGTTTGTTTTAGCTGCAAGAAAATTGATTTGTTGTCTATAACATAGAGTAACATCTGTGAATGTCATTCATAAATGTTTCTAGGCAACTAGTAGTGGGAACGCCCATTAGCAACCCAACTGCCAGAGGGGAATATTTTAGTGACACCACATTAAACCCAGAAATTTGGGCTGGACTCCATTACTTGTGCAGCAAAAGGGAGATCAAACCTAAAGAAAAGTGCGGTAGTCCATGGTAACAGAACGGACCAGATGGTGAGGAAGTAGATATGATGATAGTGTGTGTTGACAGAGATGCACAGTGCAAGAAGGGAGGGAGGGAGGCCCAGCAGTGCCTGAGAAATCTCAGCTTCTGTAATTGCTGTCAGTTAAAGGTCTATAAAGCAGGGGATGGGCTGACGTTTCACTGTGATTCATAAAACCCCACCCACAACAGAGCCTGCTTATAACCTGAGCCTAGAGTCCTTCACCTCAATCAGAGATTTTTACATTTCTAGATACTAATTTCAACAGTTAATCAAAAACAGACTGCTTTATTTAAGTGTATAAAACAAAGAAGCAAATTATAAGTAATAAAAATAATTGAAGTCACCTTGTTATCAACTTGGTATCTTAGTATCAGTACTTTTGACATCCCTAGTACGGACAAATAAAGTCCAGTCACTCTTTCAGCCTTTATTCAATTTCAATCATAGAGATTACAGATCATTCCTAGGAGTGGGTATTGGCACAGATTTCATGATTTGATTTCGATCTCTATTCGATACGGAAACAGCTCAGGTACATCTCTCTTAACTAATGCTTGTAAACTATACAGGGAAACAACAGAGCCCAAATATATTTAATTACTTTGCTATTTATATTAGATATAAAAGAATCAACACTCAAATGAAAACTGTAGTATACAAACACTTAATGCAGGTTTTATATGAACTTTTAAACTGTGCCTGTAATAAAAGGCTTGTTTTCATACAGATTATTCAATTCAAACACACAATAAATAGACATCACTAAAAGGTAAAAATATAATGAATATATAATATAGTAAATATATTTAGCAAAATGCTCTTCTGTAGAGTTATTTTGTCTAGCTAACTACGAGCTATAAACATTGAATGGCGTTCCTGAAGTAAATGTGGCATTGCATGACATTGTTTACAAGCTGTTTTATTGACGTCTTTCCGCAGTTGAAGCACTGATTGAGCGATTAACATGAGACATGATACATTTCAGTGAGTTGTACCGTTTCTTTCACCATACCTTCTGTTGTTCATTCATTCTTATTTTGTGCTATAACCATTTGTAAAGAGCCACGTTAAAGAGAGGTAAAATTACATTTAATGCTTGAATTTGTTGTGAAATTGACAGTATCTGTAGGCTAAGACTTTATTTCTTATGAAAAGTAACAAAGCACAAAGCTTATTGTGAGTACTGGACAGGAGGTGTGCTACAAATAACATTTAGTGATGTTTTATTTACGCATCAACTGAAAACAGCATACACTAAAAGACTGATCTTGGGATATGAGAAACAATATTGATTTGTTAAAATGAAGACCGATTAAAATATTTTCAGCACATCCAATAACGCCTATGAAGGATTTTGATTATATGGTTTATTTTTTGTTGGCAAAGACAATATGGCATGGAAGGTCATAGAGTTGACAATTGATTGAGTAAACAAGGACATAATATGTGAACATACTATATGTATGTTTTAGGTCAAGCCGATTATATATTTATTGATGAAATTGCACAATTGTGACCCGTCACGGAAACCAGGGACACAAGTCGGCAGCACAACTATCGAGCAAAATGAGAAAGAAGCGTTTTTTTTTCAAAATTGGTGATTTTCGTTTTTTTGCAGAATCTGTTAGTTGAGATCATGAAGAAGCCTCTCCATGTTTGAGATAGCAGTATTGGTATATTTAAAAGCGTACATTTTGAGGTTGAAATCGGCTTGTTTTTCGGAGATTCTAGCACGCAGTAGGGGCGTGTCATTGTCTGTGTGTATTTCCATACTGGATAGCCGGATTTTGTTTCTTTTGTTATTGCCCCCGCCCTCCAAGGGAAGCGTGGCTACTTATTGTGCACATTGCAGCAAAACAGACTTAAAATACTCCGTCATTTTTTGTCATAGAGACATAAGTAATATATCAATTGAAACTATAGAATGTCTTCTTTTATTTGTGTACACTCAGAGTAAAAACAAAATGTTGTGCTTTTTGTAAAATAAAGAAAACTAACATGAAGCGCGATCTCTCGTCTCCCTCTGAACGAAGTCCAATCTGATAGTTCTCAGAAAATGAACTGTAACTTAGTGAATACTAATCACAAAAAAAATACACTTATGTCTAAAGACACGTTGAAATGTCAGGTTTTAAATCGTGTAAGTCAAATCGAAAACAAACATTCTGTGTTTATGTAATCTGTATGAAAAGAGACATCTCAGAAGTCCGTGATTCAGCTCATTATCCGCTAATGCGGCCACGTCCACGGAACGAGCGCTATTCAGATGCAAATACATGTATACATTGTCTCATTCGTGTATTTATTGTCTTGAAAAGTGTTGATCTGTATGTTAAAGCCATGGTTAGTGACCTCTAGAAGACATGCCGTTAGTTCCTGGTTCCTGTTCTTCTTTAGATGAATTTGTGGACTAAAGGTGTACATAGCGCCTTCCGGCTGCAAGTATGAATTGAAAACACAGAATCCAGCATTGACATAAACATATGAGAATCCATCAATATTTCTCCAAATGTGCATGCTTTTAAGCTAAAAGCCTATATGAAATTCCATAGAGGTAACATAATTGTTCAGACACTTTGCATCACAGAAATACATTAGGCTATATTTTAAAGTATATAATACCGTTATTTGAAATTGTAATAATATTTCACAGTATTGCTGTTTTTTCTGTATGTTTGATATACACCATCACAGAGGGTTTTTTCACAGCCTACCTGACTGAAAGGCCTCATTATTATGCAAGTCATTTCAGGTCATTATTATGTGATTCTTTTGTCTTCTTATGTGAGAAAATTTCATTTCATGATTATAGTGACCAAAATGATCACGGTTATCACAGAATCCTGTTCAAAAAGTCCTAATGCCACACAATGAAATCAATTCACCAAGTTTTATGTAGAAAACCAGCAAATAACAAATAAAATTAGCATCAATATGTACTTTTTCTTTACATAAACATTAAAATAATAACATTAAAAATGATGGCCAGATTTTAAAGGAGTGTCTTGCAACATGTTATCTCTAAATCATTTTCAGCCTCCAAATCATTTTTATAAAAGTCAAAAAAGATAAATTACTGACATTTACAATGCACATTATCATTTATTATTAATAGTATGCGGTCCATGCAGCTTTACAGGGGGTATGGCTTATCTAAATGAGATGTAAATGAGCCCTATTGTCACTCCCAGCAGGTGAGAACAGGTGAGAACTGCACAAACTTTAGAGGCGTTTTTCTCTCTTTAGAGCTTTTTTGAGTGCCTACATTCAAATGGCCACAACTTCTCCTAATATTATCAGATTTCCATGTGTTACACATCGTTGGAAAGCTTGGAGACTGCACTTTCAGAATCTGTGAATAAGTCAAAATGCCCCAGAACCGACTTGTGTCCCTACTTTCCGTGATTGGTCACAATTGTTGATATCTAAATGTGAAAGGCAAAGGCTGGAAAGGCATGACATTGCACTGCAGTGCACATGCACAACTAGATTGCCATAGTACAACTGTAACTGCTTCAATACAATACTAATGCGGGTCAGTCTTGATTCAAGTCATTACATGATCACTGTATCTCCAGCTTAGCCTCACATGGGCCATCAGCCTCAAGCATCTGGTGAGAGAAACTGATGACAGTGGGTTGGTTAAGTGGGTTTGGTCCTCTCAGCATGCAGTTTTCCATTTTAATCTCCTCTTTCCAATATCACTGTTTAAAAAGTCTCACATGTTTATACTGATAATAAACAGAGTACAAGAGCTACTGGCTCTGTTCCAAAGCCTAGTGAGCTGCCTACGTAGTCAGCATTTTAAGTTACACTGTTGTGCTCCCGTCGCAAAAGCCGTTCCAACGTTATGCTGCCTTCAAAGATGCCTTTCTTTGGCAAAATATAAGACAGCCTCTGTGTCTCATTTCAAAGGCTGCGTCCTTCGGAGGTTGTGTTTGACGGCAACATACGTCATAAAGTAGGGTGACCATACGTCCTCTTTTTCCCAGACATGTCCTCTTTTTGGACCTAAAGAAATGCATCCGGCCGGGATTTCTAAATCATCCAAAATGTCTGGGATTCTATTATATAATATATAAATATATAGTATAATATATCTATATAATATATAGAGATCGAAATATAATATGATTTTCGTATATAATAAATTATTTGCGCCTCAGAGCGCGCAGATGAAACAATAAACTGTCATCTGTTAAGAAGATACACTATTTGTTCTAGCTTTTGAAAGAAAGCCATAGTGTGCATAAAATAAGTGTATTTGCTTATCATCTTACAGGTTAAAAAACAATGAGATGATAACTTAAGGTAGTTACTTAAAATAACTTCATCTGTTGTTGACTACAGTTGGGAAATTACTTGCAAATGCTCTCTTTTTTTTCTAGGGCTCAGCTCTGCTTCTTTTAAGTGTGAAGCAAATGGGGACCATCAATCGGCTTCTGAGCCAAAAGGGATGAAGATAGTGGGCATTCCCAGACATCTCCCTCTATGCCAGTCCTGAGTGAATTATAATTTGCTCCAAGTTAAAAGTTGATCCTCTTTTAGCAAAGTTGTCTTCTGCCAAAAGGAGCCATGGCTTTTGCTAGCAAACTGCCTCTGAAATCAGTCAATGTCCCTTTAAGACAAGATGGCTCACTCATTGGCCACTGTGGCAAAATCTTCAGACAAATCATCATGCTAGTATGGCTACTAGACTTTAATCACATGACCTGCGCATACCTGTCCTTCAGCTTTCTGGACAAGGGCATGTTTAAAATATCAATTTGAGATTTATTTCCTATTAATTTACATGTAGCACAAAGCAAAGACTTCCACAATGCTGCAAACCACAAAACATGATGAATTATGCAGTTCAAGTATCTATACCCACAAAAACAAATCTGTACACAGGCTTTTGAATTACATATATAAGGGATTTCACTTGTAGCGAGACTTAATAGTGTTTTTTTAAGATTGGTTATTGTAGCTCAGATACACATGAACAGTCATATATATGTACACAGACTCCGGCACCCAGCAGGTCACATTCATATGAGTTATAAATGACAATTTTGTCATTTGTAGGATACACTTAGCACTAATCATTTTTGTCCGATTGAAATTTGGTTGCTTTTAAAGAGATTATTATTGACAGGCAGTAACCTGAGCAGAGTGCTTTCGTGATCCCTATATTATCGGTGTGTGACATTCAGTGGATTTTCTTTTGGTGCATGCACAAAACTCAACATAACTAGAAATGATTTTCACAAAATAAGCCAATTTTGACATTCAAAGGGGTATTATAGACTGAAATATCATGTTTTTGACTCCTGAACTACTGTGTCTTATACAACATAGTGAAGTGAGTTATTTCCTCAAGTATGATTCTGGGCTGAGGAACAAAACCAGATGCAGCAATTCATCATCCGAGGGTTTTCCTGAGCACTCCTGCAATGATCATTAAGGAATACACCATGCTTTCTGCTGTTTCTACAATGTACCATGAAAAAACAGCATGTGCTCTGGGAGTAAGGAATCTGAAGGATCAAATGTACATCAATATAAAGCCCATAATTTACTGGATGTCTAATGTAGTGTATTTCCTAAAAAATATTAACATACTGGTCTTAAGCCATCTCAAGAAAGATTGTACATCCTAAGCCCTATTTGCATGGTAATTGTGACAATTAATTATTGTTACAGACAACGTCTGTAACAATAATTTGCATGGCACTTCAGTGATAAATCTCATGCATTCCAATGGCAATTTATTCATGGTGGAGGAGTGAGCTCTGTGAAATCCTGGGAATCTGCTGCTCACATGGTCATTCACATGATTGTCAGTTGTAAACAAAACATCTGTTATTGCTTGGACAATTAATATATTCACATTTAATTTAATAACAGGAAAATGATATCCTACATAAAAAGATTATTTAAATATCCTATTTAAAAATAGGAAAATTGACAGACTATTTTATAAATGGTTTTCTGCTTTGCATTTCATCTCTCAAAATGATGGATGTCATTTTAAAAATGAGGAAATGAGCAGAAATAAGTTAAAGGAAACTCATAACACTTGACCCAGCTTGTAAAATAAAGATGGAAATTTCCCTACTAGTCATTGTGCACTACCTGAGAAGTTTGTCTAAAAAAGATTTATTCAGTGTTTATTACCATTTATAATTAGTTACAAACAAGTATACCAAGTCATCATACTTGACACTCCTAATCTTCACAAATGAAGCTTGTGTTTGATATTGTAGGATATTCCAAATGAACAAATGTGATGATGAAAAGGCTCTGATCTGCCATTTTATTTTAAGTTTTATTATGGATAAATCGCATATGATGGTTGTATGTAAACATGCGTGACGTGATTATTGTTTCCAATGAGTGTATAAACATGTAATTTAGTTCCTCTTACTCCATACAAAAAAAAGAATCCTTCAAATTTAACAGTATAAAGACCAAGAAGTATAAAAACAAATAAATTATAGTGCTAAACAACATTTATTATAAACACCAAACATAAATTAATCTAAAGCAAAACTGAATTACTGGCATGTTGGAAATTAGCTATAAATAAACTTGACATGCCTTACCTTGCCTAACAAGTAGGGGTGCGAGACTAAAATGTAACGAGATTTCTCGTCGAGGCGAAAAGTAGTCTTGTGATGTTGCCATGACAGAGTGGTTAGGATGATTAGGAAAGAATATGCCACCGCTACGTTTACATTACGCCTCCACTGTTGTTTTGCTTTGTATTTAAATAAAAAACATTTAATTCAGTTGGATAACGGTCGCCGCCGCTCCATATTTACAGAGTACGTGCGATCACGAAAGTGAAAGTAAACGCGAGCGCGCATTCAAACGCGATTTCAGTACCCCGCATTTTGAAAGCGGCTCCCTGATGAATACAGATACCTCTCAATATGAAAGCTATTTGAGGCTGGGCAGTGTAGTTGTAACCATCTCAGCTCTGTATCAAAGAAAAATTTGGTCTTATTTGCACTTTGAATATTGAGAGAGTGCGATTATGGTTGCAATTATTGTAAAGTGTTACCATAAAAATGAATAACAGTTTTCTCTTAATCTTATTAAGCACAAACAATAAGGTTTCATTTGTTAACATTAGTTAATGCACTGTGAACTATCATGAACTAATGAATGACTATTTTTATTAACTAACATAAACAAAGATTAATAAATACTGTAGCAAATATATTGCTCATTGTTAGTTGATGTTGGTTAATACATTAATGTTAATAAATGAGACCTTATTGTAAAGTGTTAACATTTTCATTTATACTGTTTTATTTCTATGGTCAGTTTGTGGAAAGGAGTTCAGTTAGGAGGTCAAAAATTGTAGAAGCTCATAAATCATGTACAGCAAGGTCTGAAGAGACTGAAATCATACAGGAGAGAAGTCAGTCAGTTGAGTTAGTGGCAAAACCTTTTACAGTACTTGAGTATTGTTGTCTTTTACTGCATATGATAATTCATACTGAGAAAGTAGAACTGAAATGACATTCATTACAAGATGATTAGTTAAAACATTTCAAATACACCTGAAGAATATTTTTTCTAGTCATGTATTTCGCCATCTTGTCTCATCTCGTGAACTCAATCTTGAGTCTCGTCTCGTCTCGTGAGATACCTGTCTCGTCACACCCCTACTAACAAGCACAAAGGGCATTAAAGTTGAAAGTGAGGAGAGATAAAAATTGACACCATGAGATGAAACATTTATGTTTGAACGTACAGACCAGTCATATCTAATTTGACTACAGCTGACTTGCTGTTGACATTATTTACTATCATCTACAGAAAAGACGGAAAAGGACAGTCATTTACTTTTACTAATTTGTACATGGAATTACTGCAACTAAATATGAACCTAAAGACTGATGCTAAGGTTGTCACAACACAAAAATTTTGGTAGTCGATAACAAAACCAAATGTTTTCTCTCTTTTTTTCAAAATAACGTTTTGAAATTTTACACACATTACAAACAGCGGCAGGTCTATTAGGTTGCATTTGCACTGCAAAGCCTAATGCCCAGGGGCCGTATTCACAAAACATCTTAAGGCTAAAAGTAGCTCCTAAATTGCCGATTTAGGAGTAACTCTTAAAAAATAAACATAAAAGATGATACCTTTTTACATGATGTGTGACATTTAGCAGATTTTAATACTTTGTCACAAATCAAATATCTTTTGTCCTGCTTGTTTACAGTCATTTAAGACAAAGCAGCTCTCTTAACATTAATACCTTGTCAAGACGCAATTGAATACCAATACTCTAGAAAGATTGGTTTTTTATTTTAGTATCTTTACCAAAACCTGTACCAAAATACTTTTGACATTGCTAATACCCTGAGGTATTTCTCCTTGACTCTTTAAAATGACTTTCATTGGCATGACCTAATGCAGTCATAGTAAATAATATGTTTACCGCATAAAACATATATTTTAGGTTACCTGACAAAACATTTCTACAGTGTACGAGGATGGGCTGATTAGAAAAAATGGATGGCTGATTTTGAAAGACAATAAGCCAGCGCAATGGCACCCTATTTTCCACCAATTTCTCTGGCTGATGAGCACAGTTTGTCATTTAGACTGGATTACTTTGGTTTATTGTTTGCTTGTTTACAAAGGAAATCCAGAGACGGTAAAGAAATTGCATTGGCAGAGACACAATCACAGTTTGCCTCAAAACACAAACATCTCATCAAAGTCAGGCCGGTGGCGGTAAAGACAACTCTTAGCATCAATTACAAAGACAAGCAAAGCTTCAAGTAACACATTTTTAAACTGTTTCGTGCACATGAAATAAAGTGTGTAGCCTTTAAAAATACTGGGCCTTTTTATAAGCCTTCAAAGAAGGGGTGAAGGAAAGGGTACAAGCTCTCAGGCAGTCGACTGACTCATCACGCAACGCCTCGGTCTGCCATTTTCTGCTCCAGTGAATTCACAGGATGGATCAAGGAAAAAGCTGCTGTCCCATGATCCACATGACCACTTCCTGAGAGCCAGGCCTATTCTGCAGGTAAAATAAAGGTTTGGTTGTACATCATGTAGCACTGGTGCTCAGGAAGCGTGTGAATGAGCTCTGCATCTATCTGGCGGCTCTCAGCCTGTCTAATCTAACAGGATACAGCTGACAGTGTCAGGTACATTCTGACATGGCATTATTTTGGCTAAATGTCAAGCTCCTAGAGCTGCAGGTACCTGCCAAATCATAACAGCAAGGGCAGGGTGTGCTCTGAGACAGCAATAAATCCCCCTTAAGACCTTTTCCTAAATAAAGAAAGCTTCATTTTATTGAGAGGCTATGCCTTGTCTATGAACTTTGCCGTTTTGGTGCCTTGCTTGCTGCCACGGCCATCGCATTAGACAAATGAGTCAGCGAGTGCAACAGGCAGTGCATCTGAACACTGCAATTAAATCATGTCACTAACACAGCATGGCATTATTCATTTAGTTTATGAGCACAAACAAGCAGACAACCGCTGCTGCTGACTGTAGAATCTGTAGTTTCACCCTCTGCATGTATTTTTAAACAAACTGAAGTGGACAGACAGCTCATCAGAAACGGATGTGTGAGCTTGAGGGACAGCAAGCACAATCAAAAAGCGCAGCAGGTAATTAAAGAGCATGTTACATGGCTTTTGAGTCTGTGTAACTGCTCCGCCACTCCTATCTTGGGTTACTGGGTTAAAAAAATGTTCTGTTCTCGAGCTGTAATTTGAGAGAGGCTGGTTAATTTCTCCAGTGACCTGGGAAACTATGACCCTGACCCTATTCGAAGAGGGCAAAGGTCGCAGCAGGGATCCCACAGTTCAGGCCTAACTCAATGCCTTCTATTTGTGGAGAGTGGACCTTTGTTTCCTTAAAGGGAAACAGGTAATACAGTAATGACAAAGAATAAAAGGCCCGCTATGGAGTAAGGATGTCAAAATTAGGGCTGCCCTCAACTAAAGATTTTTTCTAGTCAACTAGTAGTCGTTCATTTAAGCGGTTAGTCGACTAATCACGTGTTTATATTAATAAACCACATAAATCATAACAATGAGCCTTTAATTGCCTATAATATATATATATATATATTACATAGCCTAATCAGCACTCAAACGCACGCATAAAGCTTGCAGCAGCACACCGGCAAACGTAGTGATTATGAATGTGGTGTGAAAAAACAGAAGGAGACTGTCGGAACATTTTAATAATTTACAGATAAACTAGTGTTTTTTTGTGTTTTCGGCTGCAGAGATGAAGTCGACGATGCTGACTCGTCACCTATATGCACATTTCATATGGATTACATAATCTGAGAGTATCTGTTTTAGATTGGATTCGGTTCATTTAAAAAGAGACATTTCAAGCTTTCCATAGACACATTTCTCATGTCTGTGAGGCAAGTATATGCTGAGTTTCAATTTTTGAGACGCGCTCAAGTTCACTTGAGACCGAGACGGCAGAAAGCGCATCCTGTTCGTTTTCATTATTTTAAAAAAGCACAATGTTTTGTTGTTATTGTGAGTTTACAGAAATAAAAGTAGACACTTTACAGTTTCAAATGTTTTATTATTCTAATCTGTATGACCAAAAATGTATTTAAAGTTAAATGCAAGTGATCGCACCGGTGCCTCCATGTCATGCAGTAAGCTCAGGTTAGCGCGCTCTCCACACAACACTTGGATATGCACCTAGTAACAACTATCTAGGTTACCGTTAGAGCGAGCGGACTTGTAAAGTTGCTACTACTTACATGTTTCAAGTCATAAGCCATATTTGAGGTCGATGGATGATGGGCGAATGTTTGGATTTCCTGCTGTTAACGATCTGTCCGTCACAGACTGCATGATTTCAACCACTTCCTGTGAAGGTTTTTTTTTTCTGTGCTAATATCAATTTTGGTCGACTAAGCCTCTTCTCATCAACTAATGGTTAGTCGACTATTAGAGGGCAGCCCTAGTTAAAACAACACTTTAGTACCAAGTCGATTCTACATAAATAAAAAGGGATACCACTCTTTCAAAAATATTGGTAGTTCTTATTACAGACTATACAGTCTTAACAATTGTAAAATAACACAAATTCTTATCAAAATATCTATCTTTATGGGATATTAATGTAAACAGTTCATCTTAAGAGAATGTAATCGCAGCCCTAATGTTACCTGGAGGCCTTTGAAATACCATTGTATCAATTTCATATATGGGTCATTGACGAATAAGGTTTATAAAAGTGTAAAAAAACAATGGAGATATAATTAATTTTGACGTTTTAAGTGTTAACAATGAGATTATGTGGTTTTTATAATCAATTAACACTGCTTTTGTCATTTTATACAAGAAGGACAAAATTTGTCACCAAAAAAGTCATTCAGTTTAACCAAAATTTCGGTTTTACCGACACTTTTGGTTATACCGAATGACGATATTTTCAAAAAAATGCTAACAGGCTGATATCTAGCTAGCTAGCTGGTTAGCTTGCTATATAGCTAACAAAAGAACAATCAAACATTTTATATTTAGTAAAATTTTTTAAAAATATTTTCCATGTTTTATAGCAGTTGTACCGAATGACCTGATATTTCTGGACATGCGTATAAGCAAGTAAAAACATGAAATTTTCAAATTCATTTGGCCTTTGAACGGTTAAACCGAATGACCTTTTGACACTTCAAAATCTTTAAAATACCTTTATATGTAGCAAAATATAATTAAAACCTTTTGGATTTGATAAAAGAGATCTAGGTGTACTACCTTTCATACTTTGGTCATATCTTTGTTTTTTATTATTATTAAGGCCTTCGGACAAAAAAATGACCTGTCACATCATTGACCCAAATAATAATATTATTAAATCAATTATAGTTCAAAATATTGAATATTATTATTTATTATTATTATTAGAGAATTTGAGAGAGGCCATGTTGGAAAAGGCTGCTACTGCTGGAGGCAAAAAATAAGTTAGAGAGAGAGAGAGAGAGAGCAAAAGAGAGCAGGGCCAAGCTGGGTTTTTTGAGCCTCTGCCAGTTCTCATCTCTCTGCAGTTGTATTGCTTTGAGACAATGCTCAGCAAAGCAGCTGTGTGGCTTTAGCCCCCTCTACCCCACCAACCAAACCGGAATTAGCAAATCAAATGACGTCCTTGTAAAATATAATGCAAAATCATCCTCCATGTCTAGGGTGCATTCAAATGCATGTCATGCACTGCCAGCAACACAAGGACATTCAAGGGTAGATGCCAGATGTAATTCACAGTTCTTTAATACTAAATCAAGGAAGCTGTTAAAACAGTATTTTCTTACAAAATATTGCAGCAAAACCTTAAGAGAGAGCAGCAGCTCTCTGAAGCATGGTAAAACCCTTAACGTATGCCAGAAGCCATTATCTTCCCTGCACTGTGAATACAGCAAGCATAGTCATCACTGTTCACATACCCAATGGGTTATTCACAGTTTTAGGCCATCCCAACATTTTCTTACCCACAATTATTTTTAAGCATGGTTTTATTTTTAGCTTTCAGTCAGTAGTTCACATTCAAGAAATGCACCAGAACTGATCTTTCATTTTAAATTATTTGATTTGACGGCCACTAGAAACATACATGATTTAAAAGATGTATGATTTACGCAAGTATTTCTCAGGGCAACCGTTTCACAATGAAGAAAAATAGCAATCAATTAGTGGTCTCCACCAGCTATAATTAACAACCAAAACATGAACAGCTGTGCATAAGCCCAAATGGAAGCAGCCACATGTGTAAATGTCTAAAAATTGCAGACCATAACCGGGAGAGTACAAAAGAAGACAAACTAGTCTTCCAAATCCATGCGGTATAGTGGCGCAGTCATTTACTGCCCGTTCATATCAAATTTATTTCAACATGATGTACTTGCACAGATGACAAGGTCGCAGCTGCTTTCATTCAGACCAAACAGATGTTAGCTTTCAATAAAACAATTGCCACTATTTCCACTCTTGATTACAACAAGCTCAGATGTTTAGTGCAAAAGTCATCCCAAACATTTCTGTATACCTTCCATCAAATCAAATGTATTTGAGCAATAAGTGGTCCAGTGTTTGGATTCGTGCAGCTGAAACTCTTCCACTGAGCTCTCCATGGTGCTGACGGCCTGATTCTGAGCAGAATCACTGAGGCTGGAAACACTGGCGTTTTATATATCTCATCCAAACCGTGAGACTTCACACTCACGCAGAGCTAGAGCGAAGCAAATGATTCTTGCACTAAAGATGTGCAGGAGTGCCTGAATGTTAACAAGATTGCTAGTGTGGAGCATCCAGCCCAGATGCCTGTTAAGCAGCCTAATTTCCAAGTGTGCTGAATGTGATTCATGAGGGATATAGATCTCATCAAGAATTTTTTTTTTTCTTTTAAAGTGTGCTTGTGCTGTCAGGTGGACTCACGACCTCTGAAAAGGCCAGTGTTTACGGGGATTAAATATGTTGTGCCTGTGTCTGCTATATGATCTTCAGGTATATGTTGGTGTTAAATATTTAATGAATGAAGCATAGCTTGAAGAATTAGAGCATTTCCTATAAGGGATTATATTAACAAAAGAGTATCATGTTTTTGTTTTTTACATCTCTAAATCAATGAGTGGCTTTACATGCAAATGATCAAAATCAGCTCATTCAAACAACTCAATTCAATGTTTTACACTGTAAACATGTTGAAATCATGTTACTTTAAATGTAAAGCAAATGAGAGAAAAAAATCTATGCGTGCCAATCGTTTTGATCATCGCTTACATGACCTTACATGCTGTCAGGTTATTAAGCATAATTAGCATGTTCTAAAAACACTTTCAGAAAGCAATGAGCCATGAATAAATACCACTTTCGACAACACCTTGATCTGATGACATCATACAGACCTCACACCAACTGAAGAAGAAAATGTGTAAAATAATTATTTCTATCAAAACCATTAACAGCATCCAGTACCATCAACTCAATTTCACCTGGTACACTGTAAAAAGTAATACTCTCTATCTACTCAATAAAATTGTGGCAACAGATTACAAGCAATATTATTAACTAAATTCAACATATAAGAATTGAGTTAGAACTAAGCAAATGAATTCCTTAAAAGTCAACCATTTAAAATGTGTAAAATTAGCAAAACCATTACAAAAACTACAAACTGACATAAAAAGCAAAGGGTCAAACTGGAAAACTATATGAAACACTGATCACATAATGGTGACCAAACATTTTCAATAAAATCAACTTCAACATCTAATTCATATGTTTCTCTTTCCTTCAGTGATTCTACTTGCTATCTGGTGTCTTCAATGTTGGCAATAAAAAATAAAGAGTTCTTAATTCATCTTTGACGTCCGTCTGTTATTCAGATATTTTTGTTTACATTTTACATAAATTTTACTCTTTTTAAATGGCTGACATTTAAGGAATTAATTTGATTAATTCTAAGTCAATTCTATTTGTTGAATTTAATTAACAATATTGCTTGTAATCTGTTGCCAAAATTTTATGGAGTAGATATAGCGTATTACTTTTCAGTGTAACAGATAATCTGTCCCTTGTCCCCTGAAGTTTAGCTGGGGAAAAACAGTAGCCTGTGTTCTACTGACTTATGTATTAGTATAGTATTTTACTAGTATTATTAATAATATTATTTATGTATGTGCTCTTGTAGCATTAATGACCTGTATTCAGATTTTCTATTTGTATTAGAATGGCTTGCTATTTGCAGAGTAATATCGAATTTTAAGTCTTCTTTCAGTAATATTTGATAGCGCATGCTCTTCAAGATGTTTTGAATTAACCATGTTTTACTCTAGACGGCATTCTTATAATTATCACATACTTTGTTTTTGAGAAAAAAAAAGTGAAACAAGAGTGCAAAAAGTACAGTTACTTGATGTAGAACATAAAGCATAAAGTAACTAATGTAATGAGATAAGACATCAGCTCAAATAAAAATACAGACGTTTTAACCGCTTCCTTCCGAGACCTACAACAATGAACTTAAGTTTCAGTGTGTAAAACATGTAGGTTACATGATGTCGACATGCCATGTCATGTGCAGAGCACATGACAGCTTATTTTACAAACGCTCGTCTCACTTTTCACGAGCCCTATTGCTTCCACTATTACTTTTTAAACAAATGAAACACCCTTAGAGCCCTGTGGAAAAAAAATCTAAATAATCAAATGCTTTTATACATCCTAAAGATGGAGTAAAAAACGTGGTTTCATTTAAAAAGCTTTCAACAGTACTGCAAGTTGAGAAACAGCTGTTGAGAGATGCTTTTGTAACATTTCTTCAATTAAACCAGCCTGACATTTGTGGAATAACCTTTGCAGGCACATCAAAAGCACTCCATCTCATCACACCAATGTGCTGTAGTGCATGCTAAGAGCCAAGCAGGTTATTAAAATTGCCGCCTGCCATCAGAAGCACAACCTGTTATTAGGCTTGCGAGCACACGGGAGAGATGGAGCCAAATCACAGAGCAGCGCGAGGCTTCGGCAGCACAGCCCACATCCCTGAAGGTCACAGGAACGTCCTCTACCCTTCGCTTCTCCTCTCCTCTGCACACTGCATCACTGCTTCCAATCAAAGCACCAATTATGATGTTAAGCTCATTGAGATGTGGGCGAATCAGAGCTCAGGGGCTGGCAGCAGGGGCCGCGTTTGGATAGGCGTCCAGATAACTCTCTTAATGAAGAGCTCGGACTGCTCCATCAGTTATGCATCCATTTTCATCTCACAACGGTGAAGTACCGAAGATGTTTGAGAGGAAAGTGTTACTAAAAGTAAAGCCTACTCTCAAGGTTCAAGAGCTCCTTCTTCTCATGCAAACACAACAATGATTACGACAGAGGCCATGTGACTACTTCATAAGGACGAGTAATTCACATTGATGAATCGCTATTAATGATAGCAATCGTTAAACATCCTTCATACAGCTATCCTACACTGAACTCCAAATGAAAATATGAAGGCAAACTGTTAAAGCAGTACCTATAATGCCCCTTTTACAAGATGTAATATAAGTCTCTGGTGTCCCCAGAATGTGTCTGTGAAGTTTCAGCTTAAAATACCCCACAGAACATTTATTATAGCTTGTCAAATTTGTCCCTATTTGGGTGTGATCAAAAACATGCGGTTTTTGTGTGTATCCCTTTAAATGCAAATGAGCTGCTGCTCCCAGACACATCTCACACTTCGGTTGCTCAACAACAACAAAGCTGGAGAATCTCACGCAGCCAAAATGTCGGACACTGATCAGACTCAGAAGTAGTTACCACTTTTAGAAGGCATCTGGACATTTCTGAATGAATAATGGATACATTGTAGTTGCTGTGGAGTTGATTCAAATCATCAACTAGCATGTGCCGTCATGTTAATCTTTTGTGTAAATCCAGCGTTGAATTGACCCTCGTTTGTGAAGCAGTACGAAGTAAAATGACCGCAATAGCAACAACTCTCTACTACAACAACTCTTCCTCTTCTCAAAGCCGGGCAACATGGCCTCACCTCCTTTGTAAATTTTGGGGTTTGTGATGTCACCAACCCGGAAAGAAGCTCGTTGTAGTCCCTACCAGCCATTTGTTGTAGTCCTTAAAAAGTGATTTATGTAAAAGAAATGATATCCCTTTGCAATGAACTTTGAGCGTCGTAACTTTGCAGATGTTGTTTATGCTTAAACAGCAACATTACACACTAACTAAAGTTAAAAAAGTGAAATCATAATCAAGGACCCCTTTAATAAAAACTAGTTAATATTAGCCAGGGGTTAGTGGAGATGAGAGCACATGGTGGCTTTGACTGCAGACAGATTACACACATACGAGGCTCTTTAAAGACAACAGCAGCTGAACCAGCCAGCAGCGGCTTCCTCTGTGATCTCCAGCAATGCTCATCCTACTATCTTTTCCCATGTGCTAACGGTTTTGACCAGCCAGCAAGATCTGGTGTCGCCAGCAATGGGGAAAGTCTCTCCTGACTCAGGCAAACCTTTCCTTTTAGAATTTAACAAAAAAATAATAATACAGCGGGGGCCCAAATGTCTGAGGCCACAAAAATCTGAGGTTCAAATTAAATAGAAAGTTTTAGAAAGACTGGTTGCCATGTCTTGACCACAGCAGTGGAAACTGGTCAGTCTTTGCCCTGGGTTTGAAGAGCACGCTCACGTCAGGCCAATATCAACAACATATGACAGTAATGTCAGGCGTCTATGGCTGGTATGCTAGAAGGAACTCCGAGGCCTAGCACGTAAATATCACTCACATACTAAATCATCTCTGTGCCCAGCAATAAAACAGTAACTTTGCATACAGATTAACTGATCTGTAATTTCTGTGTAGCCACACACTGTAACACAAACCAATTTTGAACCAGTGTCTTTGTCTGCGGTTATAAGAGTACTATGTGAGAATAGTCCTGTAATAAATGGACGTCTGACAGAAAATAAATCACTTTTAGAAGTAATATTTAAGTGTAGCCTATACTAAAACAGCTCTACAATGCCTGACTGCCCTGTACAACTGTCAGTTTCAATTTCTTCATACTTCATTATCGCTCACTTCAACCATGATCCATCCTAGTGGCTGCAGCAACAAACGGATGCAAATCTGACGTTTTTATATTTTTATACTGCAACATGATGGCATGAGAAGCCTCCTCCCCAGTTTTAATATGCATACTCATTTGTCATATTGACAACAGCAAACAGGCAACGTGACATCCTAAGGAGATATGTCATTTAAAATACTTCCAAATATCAATTCAAGAGGCATAAAAAGTCAGTTGTGATCAATAGCAAATCAATTTCACACTGTTTTTATTGAGCTGTTACAAGATGGATTTTGTTGCGCAAAAAAAAGAAACAAAAAAAAAGAACTATACTCGAAAAAGCTTCATTAAAAGCAGAATTACTACTAAAGTGTAACACCCAAGTGTCCTTTGACTTCCACAACATGCTCTTCCACTGCATTCATTTGCATATTCAAAACACAGATTTTTAAGAAATAAATATCTACTGTCAATGAAAATAATTTGACGTTTATCTCGTAATAGAGCTATAGGCGCATGTACCGAGCACAGAACTCACAGGGTACATTGTGTTAGAGCGTTAGTGAGAGGGACAGCTGATCTTTGGGTGTGTGTTGTCCGCCTGTTAGCCCAAAGGCAGCTGGCGCGTTGCCAAGCATGAGGGGATACACAGGCGCACAACAAACCCACTCACTAGGCATCTCAGTAATTCTGAGTGTTTTAATGAAAATACAAAGTTCAGCCCTAGGTCTGTAAAAATATCTTTGTATTGTAGTCTCATAACACATGAACACAAAACACACGCCTCATTTGAGACGTAACCCTCCAGTGGGTCAGAGAACGTTGTGAGCTTTAAATGGAAAACGGTAGCCAAGGAGCATTCAGTCTAAATCACTGGATCAAAAAGCAAAGGCTCATTTCAAGGAGCGATAGCTTTTGATAAACACCTTCAGGTTATTTGCCACTAAAACAAGACAGGGAAATAAATAAAGCAATTTAGAGCAGAAACACAAAACAATATTAAATAAACATGTCCACTTCAGTAACAGTTTTGCAACCACATGCAAAATGTCATTAAAACAAAAAAGTGTGAATTTAATGTGGCTAGTGTCTGCCTTAAGCAAAATCATTAAAGGTGAAGTAGATATGCAAGTATTTTTTGGTGTTGCTAATGGCAGTTAGCCTCAGCTGATTGATATGTAATCAAAATTACAGCAATATGTGAACAAGGAGCATTTTTCTCCACTGACATCCAATATAAAATAGCCATGTATCTTATTTTGGAAACCTCCTATCTTTCCCTGTTCCCTTCCTCTGACGTCACAGCTCATGCAGCAGAGGGACCATTGCCAGTGAAAGGCTGTGCACGTTCTTGTGGTGCCATCAACCAATCAGTGTTACAATTTTCCCGTGGCTCCAGAGTGATTAGTCACGGCTCAAATGATTGGCTCAAAAAAGTGTGCAAAGAACTGAGCACCTTTAAGCAAAGATGGCAACATGCAACTACCCAGCTTTATTCATCAAACGTACAAATAAAAATACAGTCGAAACAATTTTGAGCTTTATGAACTTAAATTTACAGTAAAAAAAACTAAAACATTTCATTAACATATGTTTGTCAAACAAAATATGTTTGTATCTTTATAATATACTGACAATATTTTAACTGTAAATTATAAGATGGCTTGTTCTATTTTTAATTTCTGGTAAATACAACTTGATGGTGCATTTTATAAATTGCAATTTACATGAAATCGCGCTTAAACCGATTTGACTTATTAAGAATCGATTATTTTTTATGAGCAGCTTGTCAGTGAAGCACGGCTCTGTGATCAGTAGTAAATGCTGCTCCATCTGAAAGCACTGGGAGTTTGAGTCGCTTATAACGTGCATTTGAAACAGCAACACGAGTCAAACATCTTTCCAAACATGAGAAGCATTTATGAACCTCTTGTCCAACAAAAGACAACATTTAATAACATTTTTACTCCAAACTCACTTCATAACACCAGTTGAGTGTTTAAAAACATCCTTCAGTGAGCTCATGTGGCTTCTTACACAGAATAAGGCACATAGCCTTTATCACTGTATAGAATATAATGAAATAAGTTATGTCGATTAGCACTGAAGTACAAATATACTTTATTATCATGAAAAATCCGAGAAGGCTTGAATTCAGATAAACCAAATATTATCATAGTCGTGTGTTTCATTCTTCTGTTTATACAGCGATAGTATGATGCCCATAGGGATGACGTGAGTTATATCATACTTCTGCGGGGCATATTTGAAGTTTCCGCACGAGAGCACCCTCTGGTTTTCAGATGGAGCAGCATTTACTACCGATCATAGAGCCGTGCTTCACTGAGAAGCTGCGCATTTATTAAATATTAAAAAAAAATAAATAAAATAAAAAAAAAAAAAAATCGCAGCCTTTGCCAAATCACGTGCAGATTATTTTCAATTAATCGTGCAGCCCTAGTGCATATTATGCAAATTTGAATAATGATCACCTTGACTTCATCGCACCAATAAACCTCCTTGGCTCAAATAAAAAGATGGCAATTTTGTTTCTTACGGCGAGTGGTATTGCTAGAAATAAAATTCCCACCAGCTCTAAAAGTCAGCATCTTTATTCCATTTTCCACCCTTAATAAGGACACAAACTGTTCTCTTAAAGACTCAATAGGCGTTGTACTTTAAAGCACATGCGTTTTAACTGGAGCCTCAGGCAAGGTGCCACAGAGGACAGAGAGAGAGAGAGTTCACATTAAGTCACCATTCCTTCCGTATGGCAACTGCACCTTAGGGGCAGTTATCACCTAGTGAACAATGGAAAGACTCGTCGAATAACCAAACCGTCAAGTCTAATACAAAACCTGAACAACTCTAAGATGATGTGCTCTGGATTTGGCATCTTTTTTCCAGGTGCATTACACCTGTATGGTGCAGTCTATATTACTGATATAATCGCATGCTTTCAATCTCACCCACTTGCTCAACATGGCCGGCCTCTACTGCGCATCCCATTACTGACACTATGCCTGGAAGACCTGCCGTCCACAGTCAGCTGCACAGGGATAACGTTTCAGCCTCTTAATGCTACTAATAAGCATGTTCCCCTTGTGACAGAGTGTCAATACCCGTCCACAAAGTCACCCTCCAGACTCACTACCAGGAGAAACACCAAGTGCACACAATTATCCCCAGCGCCATTTTCATTTCTTTTTGGAAACGGGATATGGTGAGATATCACTTGGCACAACATAGTAATTCCCAATGGCACATGACGGATCAACCACTGAACTGATGAGGAAACACTGATGCAGCGAAATAACTGGTTTTACTTATACATCATATCCCAGAGAGGACAACAAGGCTTAATCAAGGCTTCCCAACAGCTAGTAATATAAACACAGGCCTGATTGCGTTTTAACAACTCCCATCCGAAGAGACTGAGCTACAGTGTCAGTTTCAGATAGACTATGCTTTGCTGGAACGCTTGTACATGTAGGTAATTAAATGATAATGAAGACTGGTGACTTCACAGACGTCATTAACCCTTTTCATTTAAATAAATAAAACGTTCAACACAGTCTCATCCGAACGAGAAGGAACGTGTAATTCATTCACCATTTAAACACAAAAACATCCCACAGCCAAGGTTGTTGACAAACTAACAGGGCGACAAACCATCTAATCTGTCTTTTAAGTCATTCCCAGACAGATATCTTAGTCAGTAGATACTAACAGGGATTAAACCGTATTGGCTGTTTGAATCCATGCAGGCCTGTGGTTAATTATAACTCACTGGATATTGTCTCCTCAAATCCCACTTGAAGCAGCCAAAATGAAGCTTCGGGTAACCGGTCCTTTTTTATGTCTGCATTGAGTCTCCAGAACACTTTTCCATTTACATTGGACTGAAGCCAATCCATCAAAGATGGACATGCAGAAGATAAGCCACACTTTTGTTGCAATCACACTGAGCCTCACAGAGTCCATTTTGAGAGCCTAATAGAAGCATCACATTACTACCAAATTGAATGGATGTGAAGAATTTAAAAAAAAAAAACTATATTTCAAACTGCACAATTGAAAGCAACAGGTCTGAATTGTTTTCCTATGAAAATCAAACACTAAAATGCGTTTGTAGTTGAGAATGGCTAGTTAAGTTAAAGATAATCCAACATGATGTCCCAACATGACCGTGTGCTACATTTTAAATGTGCTAGCTTGCTTTTAATTTTATTGACCATAACTAATCAAATAACACATTTTTAAAAGCCTGAAATACTTCAGATAAACAATTTAACACAATCAAATCTAACAAATACACATTTGAACACATACACGTTCATATATGGCTTTCAAGGCAGTGTATGAATAGAAGTTATCTAATATTAACTTCATTTTTCCTTCATTTTGTGTTTCAACTTCTTGTTTACAAAGTGAATCTGCATAAATCTCAAATTCACATCAAGACTAGTGTATGCTCTGAATTTTCACCATTTTTATCCATCAACAAACCTCTGACATGAACCAAAAGTATAAAACAAAATTCAGCATCATTCAAAACAAGACTGTAGATCAAAACACGATTAATCCATTTTCACAGAAAGCTTATACATCTAGATAATGTTATTTGTGAAGGCAAAGACGAGGCCTGTATGAAAGGCTCTCATTTGCTGACAAAATTACATGAATCTCAGTTTTTCAGAATTTCAGTTTCAGCACGGTTTTGTTTTGGGCTTTGAGCATCATTCTGAGTGGTATATTCAGACTGACTGCTGCTTGCTGCAATATTGTCATGCAGATCCAGTGTATTCCCCACAATGAATCACTTCTATCAGTGCCAATCCACTGCAATCTAAATGTCGTTTAGTAATTAAGATGCGCAGAGAACATGACCATTTAATTCCAGCTAATGGTGCTTTACATTGGGGAGGGAAAAGGGCTTGAGATGCATTACCTTGGTTTTGATGTTGCAGTGGCAGCAGACAGTCCACAGGTACTTGAGGGTCCTCCACAGGAGGATGATGAAGAGACCCCCGAAGAACGTCACCATGGATGAGGCGAGGAAAGCCCACCACATGCGCTGACCATTGTTGTCACAGGGTACGTCTGGTGAGAATGGAATGATCACGTCCATCTTCGATATAGAGACAGAAGAGTCCGGATTTTTATTAAAATTGATATTACTACTCATTCTACAGCTGCTGCCATAGGATCCGTTGCCATCTGCCACAGCTAGCATTGAGAATAAGCTTTGGACAGCTCCTGCCAGCGCCCCCAACCCCAGCCATCAGCCATATTGCTTCAAATATCCCTCTCCTTTCTTCTGTTTTTCTATCCACGTCTGCTCAGTGTGAATAATATTTTTTGTGTGAGAAATACAGCAGCTTGGAGAGCGTGAGGAGAAATTGCGCGTCCGTTCCCCTCAGCGCGAGACATTTAAATCCGCATTAATGACGACTTCATATTTTCATTTTGAAGGGTTTTCCTCGTCTTTTTCCATCTCTTCTAAATAAAATGGAGTCTAAAACCAATATTCGTGTAGTCTCTGTTATTATCAGTGAGAAAGCAGTGGATTCGTGAGAGAAAAGCGGACAAACGCCTGTCTCTTCAGGCGGCTTGTGTACGTCCAAGCTCTCTGTCGTCCATCCAGTGACAGGGTCGCCTCAGCGGTGTTTAATCGATATTTCTCTCATAAACGCCAACTTAATCAATGTCTCCAAAGCTATTCAGCTGGGAGTCAAGCTGCTCTTTGTAGTCTTGCTAGGCTCAATGGAAGAACCCGTTCAAATATCGGCGTTTCGGCGACTATTCCGCTCTCAATGACACGTCGCTGTCCCCATTCACTTTCCTCAGCTGATCCAGGCAGTCCGTCAGATCTGCTCCACAGATTGTTGGGGAGATTTACAGGTAGGAGGGCGGAGCCAAACCGTTATAATAAAGATGGTAGGACATATTTTATATTAAACGTAACACAACAACAGGCAACATTAGCAAGCATCTCCATAACTATAAGAAGAAAACTATTAGGAAAAATAAATGCCACACACAGATTAATAGCTAATAGCCTATACAAAACATAATATTTTACAATAGGCATACTTTCCCCATTATTGATTTGTTGTATTAAAGACGTGCTTACAAAAAGCCTAATAAGATAGATATTATCACACTTGCAATCATGCTGTTTTAATAATTATCTCAAGGGCTGTTTCACATAGCACTCTTGCTTGTGTGAAATCACATAACTATATAACACTTCTATAAACATTTAAAATATAATGTAAAGTACCTTCACATAAAACGGCCCATTAATGTGTAGGCTATATTTTTCTTTGCATCAAGCTGTGCGTGTTCCAACGCGCCGACTGCATACCGGTCTGGAATCCCAAATGAATGGAGCGGAGCAAGCGAGTCCCCTCCTTTTGAGCGGTCAAAACGTTGTGCAATCACTTCGCATTAATTCCATTGCGGGTTTTACATTTGCCGCTCCTGCAAACTATAGTGAGGAAACAACGCAAACATGCTTTTGGAGCGACTGAAAACAAGGACGCTGGGATTTTCCAAAAATTATTTACAATTCCGCTTACATTTGCGACTTACTGGTCAAATTATAATATAGGCCTATTAGAGCTGCCGGGACGGATTTCCCGGGAAATTGCATAATACCGTCATTCGTCGATGCTACGTCCGCGCGTCGTTCGTTTAAAATTGCAAGTTTACAAAATGCAATTCTTTTTTTTTCTAAAAATTGTGACATATAAACTTGAAATTGCAAGAAAAAAAAACTCAGAATTATGAGATAATTATATGAGAATATAAAATCACAATTTAAAAAAGGTAATTGCGTCTATTTCTCTCAAGCGATTCTTTTTCGCGATTTTTTTTCTCAGAATTGTGAGATAACTCGCGATTAAAATAGTAAGAATTGTGATATAAAAAGTCACAATTACCTTTTTTATTCAGTTTCGGAAACAAGCTTTGTAAAATAAAGTAAAAATGTCAGTTTTATAGTAGCTGAAAGCAAAATATTTGTGTGGTTGAACTTTAAATGAATTTATCTCGCTTTATTTGAGCATATGGTGCATATGGACATTTAGCAAGATGGTCTCAGGTCTTTGTGAAGAGAAGCATTTAAATCCTATAAGGTCAACGGCAGTGTGTCCTGTGCGTTCAGATGTCATGTGATGCTTCATTACACATCAGCCTGTTTATCCTTATGTTTGTCTCAGTGATTCGGTAGTGGTTTCATCGCTGAGGTTGGCTATGCCAGTCAAGGATAAGAGACAAGCTTAGTAAATTATTGGAACCTGTTAAAATAGCTTGCCTACTTTAAAGATATGTTGATGGTAAAATTGAACAAATAAATATTGGGCTTTGTTGTTGTTGTTGTTATAAGACAGATGACAAGCTACACTTGCCTATGAAATGAGACCCTAAAACAAGTCATTTTCAAAACATAAACAAAGATAAACTGGAATGAGGTGTAAAGGAGATTTACTGACGTATGATTTTTATGTTTGAGATTTACTGTCTGAGAGATGGTATTACTTGACCAAAATAGCAGCTGGAACATAATCTTCGTAAATAGTTATCAGCTGTTGAACTGTATGCTGGTACATAGTCGTATCACTTTTACAAAATAATCTAAAATCTTTAAATGGAGAAGATTTAGGTTCAATTTCATCTTTTGGTGCTTTTGTTGTTACAATTTTCCATCCTTTTCCGAATTCTCTGTTAAATACCATGACTTTACCCTAGTGAGTGGAATGAAGTGCTTTCCAACAAATACAGAGACATTAATTTGTTTTTAACAAGACATGATGTGTCTGTGGATAATGTAAGCATGTAAATGTCATGGAGTTTTCAAACAGTATCTGTTACTTCTCCTCCTACTGGACGTCAGTGAAAGTGCAAGTTTAGTGTAAAAACAGCTTGATTTGTACCTACAGAAAAATAGAAATGGTTTCTCAACAGCTGCAACACCAGTTCTGAGTGTTACCCAATAGACATTACACATCATTACACACCCCCGGGTGATAAGTGACAGAAAAAATACTACTGAAAACAGGGGAAAAAAATAAAATATTTAATTTTCTCTCAATATGTCGCTCTGTATGTAACATATTCCATCTTTCTGTACAGAGATGAAACAACTATACATTGTTAACTGTCTTGTGTAGTGTGTTGGTGTCTTTTTAGTGGTTTTCCATCTCATAGCCCTCTGTCCTGGTAGGCTACCAGTTGGTTGGTAGGGACTGGATCTTGCAGACCTAGCTTCAGTGGTGTTATTTATGGAGGGCAATAGGATCCACGATTGGTCATCTTCCTGGAAAACGTGCCCAGCTGTCAGCTTAGAGGGCTAAAGAACTGGTTCCTGCAAGAGCCGCGTCAAAGAACGGCATAGCTAACAGATGCAAAGCTTAGTTACGCATGCAGGAATATTATTTAGATGGTACACTTTCAGAAATGTAGCGTCTGCATGGTTGACCACATCGATCAGTACTAGCACTCAGGTTCTAGTACTAGTTCTCAAGTTCAGAAGAGCTGTCAGCAGCTGTCTTGAAACAGATACCCTAGCAGGAGACTCGACCCTTTCTAAAAGAAGAGGAAGGGGACTTGAAGGACTTGTTGCTTTTGGGGTGCAGCCGGAGAGAGCGCCGCAAAGGCATTCTTAGGGCTTCCCGTGGTCGAGGATGGTTTCGAGAGGGAGCTCGGGACAAGAAATCAGCACGAGCCAAATGAGGACGCACACACGAGGGAGGAGCTTCAGTTCTCATGACTGAACTGTGATAATCAGCGCTGGCATGGCCGAGGGCATCTTCAGTGCTATACACCACACTAATCCCTTACTCAGGAAATGTGCTGTCGGACAGCCAGTGACCTCTCTGTCAGGAGAATGTTTGCTAGGGCTTACCTGATGACTCTTCTTTCTTGTTTGAATGGCAGCTGAAAACAAGAAGGAATGTGTGTCTAGAAGCGCACTATTATTCAATGCCTCTTTAAAGCAGATTTTTATGATGATTAAGTCTTTGGCTGCAGATTTTTTTCAAGCTTGTTTCACAAATGATTAATGTGCAAGTGGCAGCCTTTGCTGCAAAAATGTAAATATGTGAATTAATGCAATGCATATGCTTCATTATAGTATGCACTTCAGATGTAAAGTTTTGGAATATTGGTGCCTAATGGACAGTTAAGACCAAATGATTTAGATAGAAATGAAAAACAACAAAAAACCCAGGATATTATTATTTTTTAAATAT
The DNA here is from genome assembly GCA_003731715.1 of Anabarilius grahami. Classification (NCBI taxonomy): domain Eukaryota; kingdom Metazoa; phylum Chordata; class Actinopteri; order Cypriniformes; family Xenocyprididae; genus Anabarilius; species Anabarilius grahami. The sequence continues at coordinate 4,696,825 of RJVU01057857.1, read as the reverse complement.
TCTGTACCATTTTACAGTAAGGTTCAAATTGTCAATATTAATGCATTATGAACTTTTTATAGAATATAACTTATAATATAAAATATAATTTAATGTTAATTTCATAAACATACATTTGTTTATACTGAAAAAATTATGATCCCAAAACTTATCCATACGGAATTCTCAGATAGCCAGACAGCAATCTTTTATGAGAATCATTTAGCAATCATTTACTGATGTCTGACGCCGTGAGGATTGATAGTGTATGCCGTGATGTTTTTAAAAGATAGGCTTAAATGTGTGATATGAATAAATAATGGTCAAAAACATATTTATAGAATTCGAAATTAATTCTCAATTATTAAAATGACTATAGACTTTCCCTTATGTTTCATACCTGTTTTTTATATTGTAATGCAAATATGTATTGGTGTTGCCATGTTGTTTATACATAATTATTGAATAATTAAAAAATATATATATATTATATATATATATATACACACACACATACATACATACATACACACATACATGTATATATATTTATTCTTAAGGTCATGACTTAATAAGCGATATGTGTTGAAAATGACCAATCACAGAAAATGGACGTACAGTACACAAGAGTAAATACAAAGTGTTCGTTGTTAGTCGCAAACAGCACATCAGCTCCAGACCATCAAAACCCAGTGTACTCACATGAGTAGCAGGATAAAAGCAGCTTCCACGCTGGAAAGCTTTTCTAATATAAACGCGAGTCCTAAAGCGCTTGCCCAGTCATAAACCTTCATTCCAGTGATATTCTTTTGAGCTTGTATTGCGTCCCATCTCACATTCTGCAGTTTTTTTTTCTTATTTTCAAATCTTCCTCTTGCTCGTTCTCTCCTCGACCATCATACGCCCACTAATGCTGATTGTTTAGACGTTTGTTGTTGGTATCGCCAGGCTAACTTCCAAACAGTGTATCTGAAATACTACTGAGTCCCCCTTTAAATAGATTAAAATATGTGAATTGAATATATAAATGTGAATTGTATACACACACACACACACACACATATATATATATATACAGTGTTGGGGAAAGTTACTTTTAAAAGTAATGCATTACACTATTCTGTTACTCCCTAAAAAAGTAACTAACTGTGTTAGTTACTTTTTATGGAAAGTAATGTTATACATTACTTTTGCATTACTTTTCCCTCACCTGGGCAGGGCTTGCTTGTTTTTTAATAACAACAAAAAAAAAAAAGTTATATTTTTGACAAATGTAAAGGCCCAAAATGTAAAAACACCAAAAGTGAAATGAATAAGCTTCAGGCTGATCACAAATGTGATGTTTATCAAGTCATTTTTGCTTTTTAGTATGGTTGAATTGGATCATCGCAGGTCAGCAGCAAAGACATTAGTTAATAAAGTGAGTTTTAATACAAAGTAAATTAGCTTAATTTAATATATTTAATTACTGCAGGTTTGTGCAACATTCTGAGTTTGCATTTCACTGTTTTTATTCATTTTGAGGAATACCGATTCTGTTTTTGTGAAAGTGAGATGAGTAAATGCTCACATTTAGTCTAAAACTACAATAACCGTCATGTTTACACACAGCGCCGCTGCACTTACTCTCGATTTCTCTCAACATGACGACAGGAGAGCTATCAGTCAATACATGAGGGAAAAAAAAAAATGTATGTGGTACTTTAGTAGTTACTTGTAATGTGTTACCCCCAAATACATAACTCAGGTTAATTGTAAAGCGTTACCCCCTATTACATAACTCGTTACTTGTAATGCGTTACCTCGAATACATAACTCAAGTTACACAAGTAACTTGACCGACTGACATCATATATAATATACAGTTGCAAGAAAAAGTATGTGAACCACTTGCAGAATCTGTAAAAATGTTAATAATTTTAACAAAATAAGGGAGATAATACAAAATGCATGTTATATTTTATTTAGTACCCTCCTGAGTAAGATATTTTTCATAAAAGATGTTTACATATAATCCACAAGACAAAAAAAAATAGCTGAATTTATTAAAATAACCCCATTCGTAAGTATGTGAACCATTGATTCTTAATACTGTGTGTGGTTACCTGGATGATCTACGACTGTTTGTTTGTTTGTTTTGTGATGGTTCTTCATGAGTATCTTGTTTGTTCTGAGCAGTTAAACTGAGCTCTGTTCTTCAGAAAAAATCCTCCAGGTCCTGCAGATTCTTGTTTTCCAGCATTTTTTGCATATTTGAACCCTTTCCAGCAGTGACTGGATGATTTTGAGATTCATCTTTTCACACTGAGGACAATTGAGGGACTCAAACACAACTTTTAAAAAATGTTCAAACATTCACTGATGCTCCAGAAGGAAACACGATGCATTAATAGATGGGGGGTGAAAACATTTGGAATTTGAAGATCAAGGTAAATTGTATTTAATTTGTCTACCAGGAAACATGCAAGTATCTTCTGTTGCTTCTGAAGGGAAGTACTAAATGAAAAAAAAATGATATTCAAGTGAAATAAGAAAAATTTGGACCTCTTCATCCTGTTCAAAAGTTTTCACCCCCCGGCTCTTATTGCATCGTGTTTCCTTCTGGAGCATCAGTGAATGTTTGAACCTTTTTTAATAGTTGAGTTTGAGTCCCTCAGTTGTCCTCAGTGTGAAAAGACGGATCTCAAAATCATTCAGTCACTGTTGTAAAGGGTTAAAAATGTGCAAAAGATGCTGGAAAACTGAAGAATCTGCAGGACCTGAAGGATTTTGTCTGAAGAACAGAGTTCAGTTTAACTGCTCAGAACAAACAAGAGACTCATGAACAACCATCACACAACAAACAGTCGTAGATCATCCAGGTAACCACACACAGTATTAAAAATCAGTGGTTCACATACTTATGAATGGGGTTATTTTAATAAATTCAGCTATTTTTTTGTCTTATGGATTATATGTAAACATCTTTTATATAAAACATCTTACTCAGGACAGTACTAAATAGAAAATAACATGCATTTTGTATGATCTCTCTTATTTTGTTAAAATTTAGCATTTTCACAGATTCTGCAAGAGGTTCCCATAATTTCTTGAA
>RJVU01057857.1:4669411-4687553 GCA_003731715.1 Anabarilius grahami | reverse complement strand
ATTTTTTATTTTTTTAAAAGAAGTTTCGTCTGCTAACCAAGACTGCATTTATTTAATTAAAAATACAGTAAAAACAGGAATATTTTGAAATATTATTACAATTTAAAATAACTGTTTTCTATTTGAATATATTTTACAAAGTCATTTATTCCTGTGATAGTAAAGTTGAATTTTCAGCATCATTACTCCAGTCTTCAGTGTCACATGATCCTTCAGAAATCATTCTAATATGCTGATTTGCTGCTCAAGAAACATTTCTGATTATTATCAATGTTGAAAACAGTTGTGTACTTTTTTTTTTCAAGATTCCTTGATTAATAAAAAGTTCAAAAGAACAGCATTTATTTGAAATATAATCTTCTGTAACATTATAAATGTCTTTAATTCAACAGGGATGCATTAAATCATTCAAAAGTTACAGTAAAGTATTCATTTCTTTAATTTCTTTAAAAAAAAATTTAAAATAAAAATTCTTACTGTCCCCAAACTTTTGAACGGTAGTGTATAATGTTACAAAAGCTTTGTATTTCAGATAAATGCTGTTCTTTTGAACTTGTTATTAATCAAGGAATCCTGAAAAAAAAAGTACACAACTGTTTTCAACATTGATAATAATCAGAAATGTTTCTTGAGCAGCAAATCAGCATATTAGATTGATTTCTGAAGAATCATGTGACACTGAAGACTGGAGTAATGATGCTGAAAATACAACAGGAATAAATGACTTTGTAAAATATATTCAAATAGAAAACAGTTATTTTAAATTGTAATAATATTTCAAAATATTCCTGTTTTTACTGTATTTTTAATTAAATAAATGCAGTCTTGGTTAGCAGACGAAACTTTTTTTAAAAACATTAAAAATCGTACCGATCCCAAACTTTTGTGCGGTAGTGTGTGTATATATATATATATATATGTATTATTAAAAGCACATTAATATTTAATTGTTCATTTTATACTGGCACAGAATCATGGCAAACATATCATGAATATTTAATATACCACCCAGCCTTAGTGTATGTGTGTGTGAGGCTTTTCATAGAAAGCCTGAGTTTCAAGAAACGCAAGAGCCTATTAAGTCATTGTACATGACGTGATGTCATGATCCTGAGTGTTAATGAGTGCAGGACTGATTAACTCGGGTTGCCTTTATATTAAGTAGGTGCTAGTCGGCAGGTCAAAGACGACCTGCATTAATCCCCATAGTGATCGAGTGCAAGCTTGCTTTTCCAATCCTTCTGGGAAATCACCAATTTAAAATCCTCTGTTGGGACGACTTTGCACCATTAGCGCTCTGACAACTCCACACGGAAGCGCTGAAAAGACCTAAAGGCACAGTTATGCAGCACTATCAGGAGAATAAAGCAGGGATTTATTGTTCTTTTAAGTCTCACACCCCTAGAGAGCTATCAGTACAGTATGCTGCGAACCCGTGATATGCATATTAAGGGTCTAGAGTCGGCTTTAATTTTTCCCATCTGATAAACCAGGCCAGGATCTCACAAAACGGTCTTCAACCTTGAGCGAAGGAGAGAGACACAGACAGAAAGAGTGAAGCAGCTGCCTACGCTGTCGTATATCTTGTCCTATATCCGTGTAACATTATGGCAAATGTGAGCCAAGACATTCATCCATTTAACAGCAGTTCTTCCAAGTCAAATGCAGCCTACACAGTAAAACTGCTTTCCATTTCCCAAATGTCTCCGGGGACCTGAGGGAGCGCACAGGAACCTCTTGGCGAAAAAATGTGCCAGGAGGGCCTTAAACAGGGAGTGTGTGTGTTTTTGGAATGGTCTGCAAGGACACCCAACAGCTCAGCTGGCTCTTTAACTCGCTGAAATATTCGTACCCACTGCATTTATTTCGAGAAGTACGTGTAAAGAGGGATGTGGACACTTACTTTATCTGCTTTGCGTTTTTGTAGCGAATGAAAATGACGATTGGGTAAATGTGAACGCTGTGAAGCCGTTCGATAGCGTGAGGTGCAATGTCAAGCAAACAGTGACAGTCCTACGAGAGAGAACGACACAGCACAGAACAGGTCTGAGTCATGTTACACATATATAGCATGAGCGACTGCAAACAGAGAAACAAGCTTACAGTCATTGACAGCAATCCTGCAAGCACAACCAAGAAACATGAAGCTCATCTCTTGATATTAATCTACTTTCTTATCAGATTTTTGCTCATTATTAAGAGTCGTCGAATTAATTCCATTAAACATCACAAAAGATTTGACTGAGATGTAGTCAGCAGAAACATGGACAAACCTTGTCTGTGATCTCATTGATTGAGGCAACAGTAGTCACATCAAAATGGCCACTCCTCCGTTTGTAGTCGATGAAAAGAAAGTCTTTCACCCCGCGCTCGATGGCCTGCTGAGAAGCCTTCATCACCTCTGGATGAGCAGAACAAACAAAGGTCAGCTCACTCATATTCAACAGCATGATTAAGGTTGAACCAATGACATTTATCATCCATTAATATTACCAGTTTTCATGATGCCAAAACTATTAGATAGTACCAGTGAAAGTTCCTGTATCTAGATATCAATTTCGATACAACAGCAAAAAGTAATATGCAACTGAACACACTCCTTTATGTAGTTTAATATTAACATAAATATTAACACATTTAATCAAAACCATGGATTTTACTCTTAAGTATTTTTCAATTAAGTGAACATTACTAAGTTTTTTAACAAGTAACTATTCAATTAAAGGGGACCTATTACGCCCCTTTTCACAAGATGTAATATAAGTCTCTGGTGTCCCCAGAATGTGTCTCAATTCAGCTCAAAATACCCCAAAGATCATTTATTATAGCTTGTCAAATTTGCCCATGTTTGGGAGATAGCCGTTTTTGTGTGTGTCCCTTTAAATGCAAATGAGCTGCTGCTCCCGGCCCCCTTTCCAGAAGATGGTGGAGCTTTAAAAGTTTGTGCTTCAGTTGCTCAACAACAACAAAGCTGGAGAATCTCACGCAGCCAAAATGACGACTGTCAGTAACGGCGTTCAGCCTTACATTGTTCAAACCGGAGTCGGACACTGATGGAGAGACTCAGGAAGAAGTTACAACTTTTAGAATGAAACTGGATGTTTCTGAACTGGATGTTTATGTAGTTGTTATGGATGTTATGGAGTTGATTCAACTCATCGACTAGCATGTACCATCATGTTAATCTTTTGTGCAAATTCAGCGTTGAACTGACCCTTGGTGTAGAATGATTTGTGAAAAATATACAGTAGGTACAGAAAGTATTCAGACCCCCTTACATTTTTCACTCTTTGTTATATTGCAGCCATTTGCTAAAATCATTTAAGTTCATTTTTTTTTCCTCATTAATGTACACACAGCACCCCATATTGACAGAAAAACACAGAATTGTTGACATTTTTGCAGATTTATTAAAAAAGAAAAACTGAAATATCACATGGTCCTAAGTATTCAGACCCTTTGCTGTGACACTCATATATTTAACTCAGGTGCTGTCCATTTCTTCTGATCATCCTTGAGATGGTTCTACACCTTCATTTGAGTCCAGCTGTGTTTGATTATACTGATTGGACTTGATTAGGAAAGCCACACACCTGTCTATATAAGACCTTACAGCTCACAGTGCATGTCAGAGCAAATGAGAATCATGAGGTCAAAGGAACTGCCTGAAGAGCTCAGAGACAGAATTGTGGCAAGGCACAGATCTGGCCAAGGTTACAAAAAAATTTCTGCTGCACTTAAGGTTCCTAAGAGCACAGTGGCCTCCATAATCCTTAAATGGAAGACGTTTGGGACGACCAGAACCCTTCCTAGAGCTGGCCGTCCGGCCAAACTGAGCTATCGGGGGAGAAGAGCCTTGGTGAGAGAGGTAAAGAAGAACCCAAAGATCACTGTGGCTGAGCTCCAGAGATGCAGTCGGGAGATGGGAGAAAGTTGTAGAAAGTCAACCATCACTGCAGCCCTCCACCAGTCGGGGCTTTATGGCAGAGTGGCCCGACGGAAGCCTCTCCTCAGTGCAAGACACATGAAAGCCCGCATGGAGTTTGCTAAAAAACACCTGAAGGACTCCAAGATGGTGAGAAATAAGATTCTCTGGTCTGATGAGACCAAGATAGAACTTTTTGGCCTTAATTCTAAGCGGTATGTGTGGAGAAAACCAGGCACTGCTCATCACCTGTCCAATACAGTCCCAACAGTGAAGCATGGTGGTGGCAGCATCATGCTGTGGGGGTGTTTTTCAGCTGCAGGGACAGGACGACTGGTTGCAATCGAGGGAAAGATGAATGCGGCCAAGTACAGGGATATCCTGGACGAAAACCTTCTCCAGAGTGCTCAGGACCTCAGACTGGGCCGAAGGTTTACCTTCCAACAAGACAATGACCCTAAGCACACAGCTAAAATAACGAAGGAGTGGCTTCACAACAACTCCGTGACTGTTCTTGAATGGCCCAGCCAGAGCCCTGACTTAAACCCAATTGAGCATCTCTGGAGAGACCTAAAAATGGCTGTCCACCAACGTTTACCATCCAACCTGACAGAACTGGAGAGGATCTGCAAGGAGGAATGGCAGAGGATCCCCAAATCCAGGTGTGAAAAACTTGTTGCATCTTTCCCAAAAAGACTCATGGCTGTATTAGATCAAAAGGGTGCTTCTACTAAATACTGAGCAAAGGGTCTGAATACTTAGGACCATGTGATATTTCAGTTTTTCTTTTTTAATAAATCTGCAAAAATGTCAACAATTCTGTGTTTTTCTGTCAATATGGGGTGCTGTGTGTACATTAATGAGGAAAAATTTTTAACTTAAATGATTTTAGCAAATGGCTGCAATATAACAAAGAGTGAAAAATTTAAGGGGGTCTGAATACTTTCCATACCCACTGTATATATAATTCAACCATGGTTTCCTTAGTGACTCAGATGCAGTGAGTCTATGGAGACTCTTATGTTCGTTGGTACATCCAATAACAGATCATTCGTAATGTTTTTTTGGCACAGACATTGTATATCTCCAGCTGCTACAGCGAGTAAAGAGAATTGGCGGACTGCTGCAGCTCACTCAGGGCAATATCTATGCTCACAGGGCAGATTGTCAAGAGTCATCGGCAGGGTTTCCCGACTTTTACGTAAGAGTAGGGGGAAATCTGGAAGTGCACGTTTGGAAACACTGTTTATGATTTATGGGGATTATAAAAAAGGAGTAGGTAAATTTGTGTTTACACACACTGTGGACACACATCTGTGTTCAAACACCTTATAAAAGTGAATTTTGCATAATAGGTACCCTTTAAACAGTCTGAAATAGTACAGGTACTTTTGCCATAATTACTATCAGAGCATTTGATAGTGCAGTTGTTTATAAATGCCATGGGCCAAAGGCTCAATGCCATAAATGTGTAAATATTTAACAGTATTATAGGATTACAAACATCATTTTAACAGCGATCACATTGCAGTTAAAAACTAGTAGACATTTACCAAGCACACATCTGCTGAATTTCCCAGGAGATTCCTTGACCAGCATGTCTTTGACTGGATCCACCAGCGGGCCGAGGATCAGCACTGGTCTGGGAGACGTGCAGTCAATCTTCTGCACCCTCTGATAGGCCAGGCTCACACAGTCTGAGCAAACCCCAAAAAAACAAAACAAAAATCAACATCAGTCTCATCAAAATTTCAGCAGCACTGCATTATGGGAAACTGGAGAGTCTCACCTTCTAAGAATGGAATAGAGTCTGTGCTGATCGCGTCCAAGGCCACCACGTCTTTCCCATCTTTGGAGCTGCTGCGTTTATGCTTCTGTTTCCTGCGGAAGAAGGATCTGCGCGCTGCTGCGGAGAGGGTCTTACTGGAGCCCGTCTCGTCCTTCAGTTCAGTCATACTGTGTCTGCGGTAGAACTCCTGATCCATCCTGCACCAGAACATAAGTTCAGGTTACACAACTGCCTTTCTGCAGTCTTCTGTACGTTTTCATATTGTCACCTGGGACAGATGTGTTACCCCTTAGTATCCAGTTCAAATGTATACACATTTTGATGTCTGCAGTAAGTCTATGCACTATTCTGAGTACATGAATTCAGCTGCATTAAGTTGCTTTTAACTAGTGGTTGAATGAAATCAAAAATCAAGGCTGATATGGATGGATGGATGGATGGAAAAGAAAGACACCATTTGATTGAATCTCAGGATGGGACTCACATATATTTGCTAGGGATCTGCCCTCTTTGAATTTTTTGTGCATTTTCATCAAGTTGCCAGGCCATCCAGGTGCCGAAGTTGCCATTTGGTAGTGTGTCATCCACATAGAGGATGTCATCTTTCTTAAAAGAGAGGTCGAGCTCAGTCTCAGCCACTCGGTCATAAAGTGCTCTGCAAAAGAAAGAGGAAATGAATAATTCAACAAGTGACAGCATTATACAAGAGGCAAAGACTGCGGCATCTGCAAGAATGAGGTAATATGAGACAAATGAAAAGAGTGCAGGAGACAAAGAAAAATAAAGGAAGGAAAGAACGAATGAAAAATTCAAGAAGAGGCCGGGACAGAACCGATCCTTCATTCCTGGGAGTAGCACGAGGTGGCTTTTAGCGGCCACCCATAACTCCTTATCCCTGTTCATTCATGACATGTGGATAGACGGAGATTATTTACTGCGGGTGACATCATGGGAGTGCAGGCAGAAAAAGCGCCTGCAACAGCTGCGGGCCACAGAATTTCATTTGCAAAGACAAACAACAGCTATTTCTGAACAGCTCTCTTCCATTATTTTTTTTTCCACCACGCAGACACAATGCATCTCTGTCTCGAACTGTCTAATTAACACGGCTACTATTATAGAACACAAATTATTGAGATTTGGTGATATAATCTTCACCGCTAGATACAATATCTCACCCTCCATCTTAAACATAATTAAAGAGATTAAAAGATTCCTGTTGCTACAGTTTTTTTTCCACATGTCTATATTTAGAGCAGCATGCACAAGCCCCAAACACTGGCATTTGGTTATAGGGAAATGTTAAGTGGCCATGTATGGTGATGTATGTCAATGGCAGATGCGTAGACTGTTGAGATCATGCTGTACCTCAGTGTTTCCCATTACTTACCTAGACTCTGCCATAGTCTAATCTGTGCTGCCACAGTTTCATAATGAAGCAAAAATATTTCAAAACTTCTCATAATAACATAAAAAAATCTCTAACACTTTTGCATCATTGCTTTGGCAAAGTATCCGTCAAACGTACTAAAATCGAATTGCTTATATCAAATCGCAAAAGACTGTGTTTTAATTAAATAATTATATAGTCTGTGTACACAGTTTCAAAGCGAAGTGCGAACTGATCATATTGATCACGCGATCAGCTCGTGATCCGGTGTTTTCCGCGTCTCAGAACGGCTCTGTTCATAGTGAATGAATACAGTGAACTTCATCTTGGAATGTGCTGTGAGCTTAGCTGGCATTTGGGAACGTAGCAGGCACCAGTTATGCATTATTTTCACATTTGCATAATTTCCAACATTTTTGTGGCAAGATGATTACAGCATTTCACTAGATTTATAATGAGATGTGTTTGTAAACCTGTATTAACAGAAACTGCAGTTTTCAGCCAGAATAAAAGCTCAACTACAGTTTCCGTCAAAATAAAAGCTCAAGGGTTTATCTCTTCCAAGAGTATAAATTAAGGCAAAAGTATTGTAATTTCCCTACTGTAGCATAAAGTAAAATAATATACTTATGAAACATTAATTTTCATTTATTGTACAGTGCATTTGTTTTACAATATATGGATTACTGTCATAGGAATAATAATAAAAAACATTTTTTTTTTTTAAATTCTTCTTTTTTTTTCTCTCTTTTTTTTGGCTTCCAAAAACACCAGTTTGAATGTAATGTAGACTGAGACACTATATCACAACTAAAAAGCGGATTGAGTCCCCTTTAAAGTTCAGATACAAGTCAATTAACCAACTTTTTTTTTTTCTTTCTTCAATGTGCACTCTTATTTTTGAACTCTCTGGGTACACCAGATTGACGAATTTAACTTTAAAATGTACAAAATTTTCTTTCAAAATACTTTCTAAAGAGGCCGAAGTTCACCACCCCCACCCCAGAGTCTCACTAAATCCTGTGGGGAACACTGTACCTGATATAGAATCCATCTCCAGGAGTGCCTTTCACCTGGTTGAACTCATCCAGACGATGCTGGACTCTGAACGTCACTGTTTCCACAGGCTTCAGCATTTCCAGGTACGCCTCCTCCACAGTCTTATTCTTCATATTAGCTGAGCCATACTGGATGAACAAAGAATGATAGAAAGGGTGTAGTCACATTTCATTTTAAATATCTTCTTTGCCTCGTCTTAGTAAAGCAAATAAGTGTGTAATAATGTGGCTGACAAAAGTCTGAATATGTCCATGCCAAAAAATGGGATATTACCAATTTCACATCATATATGAGAAAGCAAAGAAGTGATCAATAAAAACAATAGTTAGACATCTGAATTAGAGGAAAACAACACAGTCAGTGGACGAGGCTGGAATGCACCCTAGCAAAACAACTAGGGTGCAACTAGGGTGCAAAACAACTAGGGTGCATTCCTACACTTGTGAGTGCCTAACACAAGCTCAAGATATTTTCACATTTTATTCTATGACAAATTACATCAGTAATACCCCACTTTTGCTTTTAATAAGCTTTTATGTGTCTTAAAAAAGTGGGTAAATGGGCTACAGAGGAAAACTCATCTACTCACTAATCTGCTTTTGAGGTTGCGACAGACCAAACTTACATCAAAGAACTAGTGGCAACGAAAGCCAACTGTGTTGTCAGCGTGCACTGAGTGCATTTGGGCTAAATCGTGCTTGAACACACTGCAAAGACTACAGCCAATGGCCAACTAGCACATTCGTTTCATGTGTGCGTGAGAGGAAATAACTGTCTACATCAGCAGGTGGCAGGAGTCTATATTCGTCATTCAAAAAGGAAAAACGAAACTAGGATATACAATCTGTAAAAGTGCTTGCTTACCATTTTAAATTAGGGTTGTCAAAAGTACCGACTTCGGCACCAATTCGGTACTGAAATGTTAAAAAATGTGACGATACCAGCATTTCCCCTCTAGCATTTTGGGTGCTGTTGAGCGGATTCTTAAACACCTCTGATTGGCCATTGTGTTCACGCACTTAACAGATATGTCTGTGATTGGCTACAATAATCAATGTTTCAAAAACATGTTGTAAATAGACATCAATGACACTCTTCACTGAGCACTTACACAGATACACACTGGAGCATTTGTAAGCAGACGTCTATCAGTGGATCCATCTATAAGCAGACATATTAGGGATTTCCTGATAGACGCCTTTTCAAACGAAGAGAACCGAAGCGCTTGGTACTAAAGTCGGTGCTTTTGACAACCCTTTTTTAAATGTGAATCATTTTGTTCTTCATTCCAGATGGCCATGTTGTTATGAAAATATTCACATATTGAAATGCTCACGTAAGACGACAAAATTAGAACAGCCTTCTCTGTATGCCCTCTGACTTCATTGTTTGTTCACTTTCATCACTAAACTGAACAGCCAATCAGAGCTCTCTCTCTCACCAACTGATGCCGATTCAACATGCTCAATCAGCCAAAAAGCTGTCGACGGGGTCCGACTTGTGCTGACAGTGAAGAACACACTGCAAAAACTGAGCTGACAGACGCTCAACAATGGCCTGGCACTGATGTTGGTCTGTCACATCCACTATCCCCTATACTGTCACTATACTCACACTCTTGCAAAATATTCAAACCTTCCAACTTGTAGAATTTAAATTAAGACAGAGTTGTCAGAAGCATAAAAGTTATCTTGATTAACAAAAGTTATAAGAATTATAAAATTTTGTTGGTCAAAGCGCTTATTTTCCAAAAGCCAATGGAAAAATCCTATTGGCTTTTTGTTGAGCGTACCAGGGTGAAATATATTATCACTGCAGCACTATATGGTGTATAGTGTTGATAATGATATATGTTCAGTTTGAGTTAAAAGTCTAACTGCCCCAGTGATGACTCCGGGAACCTATTTGTCTTGACTCTTGATTGTAACAGTAGCCAACAGGGCTGTTGCTAAAAGTGTATTAGTCCATTCGAGGCAGTGTAAAGCATATAACACTCCCAAAAAAGGAAGTACAAAAAATTCTCTAACAAAGTTTTGCTGTCTCACCATTTCCGTTCACAGTAGTTTCCAAAAAGCATTACACAGACAGAGTAGCTGCTTCATTTACCTCAAGTATCATGTCCCCAGGCACGAGACCATCAACTCCTCTGGCAGGACTGTCCTCCTCCAGCCTCTCCACAAAGATCCCCCGCAGGTTTCCTCCGCACAGCTGAATGCCTAGCTCCACCTGAGTCTTCTTCACCGTAACCAAGCGAGGCTCCGGAACTTTTTTGGAACTCTCAGAAGAAATTCTGACATTCAAGAGAGATACAGAATCAGACTGGTCACCCAAAGTCAGTGGATTTCATGTTGTGTAACCCTGGCAGTTCCAAAAGGTAAGCTCCACATTTATGCTTCCTTTAAAAAAAAAAGAAAAAGTACCTAATATGTCGATTTGGTGCTCAATAAAAATTTTTTTTATTATTATTATCAATGTGAAAACAGATGTACTGCCTAATATTTTTGTGGAAACCATGATTTTTTTTTTTTTTTGATACTTTGAATAGAAAATTTAAAAGAACAACAGTTATTTATTAGAAATAGAAATCTTTTGTAAAAAATATTGTATAAAAATGTCTTTACTGTCACTTTATCATCAATTAAAAAATTAAATAAAGAATCTTACAGACCCTAAACATTTGAACAATACTGTATGTAGGCAGTAGACAGCAAGATCTGTGTATTAATTTGTGCAGTACCTGATGAAGCTGTTGGGACTGGTGGTGGGTGTCGTCTGTTTGGAGGATGGGGTGAGCGTGCCTTCATCCTGTTCACTCAGGGTGTCTATGTTTGAGTGGTTATCTGGGGTGGTGGCTCCACTGCCCTGCGGGGTGGACTGAGTGCTCACTGGCTCCAAGCGGGAACTATGGAACAATATGGTCAAGAATAAACCACACCTGCTTTGCGATCAAATATGCATTCACCTGAGCAAAAATGAACGGGAAAAGGGCTGTACCTGGAGCGAGAGTGGTTGCCAAGCTGATACATGTGTGGGTTGTACTGGGCCATGATCGTGATGGTGTCACACTGCTGGCCAATGATAAGCCGTGCTTGCTGTTCAGTGGCATTACGCAGATTTATCCCATTATACTGAGGGAAAGGAACCACAATGAATGTGAGCTTCACAATGCATATTAGTATTTGACATGACATGCAGCTTTACTGATCTCAAAAGAAGAAAAAAAAATTTTTTTTTTACTTATATTTTCATCATTTAGCAGGACAGCAAAAATAGGTAAAAATAAATAAATAAATAAATACATACATACAACAAAAATTACATAAATAAAAAAAATATATATATATAAAAACTTAATATAAACAATAAATAATAAATAAATAAAATTTGCATAAAATAAAAACAAAAACAAACCTTCCAATATCTTTATTCTTCTCTCTTAAAGCCCATCTGGGATATGTATGTACAGTATTGATGTAATACTAACCTCCAGTAGCTGGTCTCCATATTCCAGTCCAGCCTGGTGTGCAATGCTGCCCCCGGTCACCTTGGAGACAAAGATTCCACCATTCTCTCCACTCACGATGGAGATACCAAGAGGCTCCGCCCCTTTGTGCACGATGACATTCCGTGGCTCCTCCAAGTATGGCCTGCCAGAGGGATAAAAGTGGGTGAATTACAAGATCAGAGATAATCAACAGCTGAGACAGAATCTGGTCTGCAGGTCTTAGCCAGGGTAGATGTCTTGACAGAGGAGAACCATGCAGGTGGATGTAGACCAAGAGACATTTACTGAACGGGCAAATTGGAGGACTTACTGCCACACAGACACAAAAACGGGATAGAAAGCGGAGGGAGTGTGCATACAGGACTTCAATAAAAGATCCAGAAGGTTGTACATTTATTCTTCTAACCTAAATATTTAAATACGCCTGTACAAAAGACTGATTTACTGCTCACACAAGTAAAAGCATGCTTTAATGTTACAGCTCCAAACAAAATATCAACGCTTCACTGACAAGAACACAACATTTCAAAACAGACCTCTGTATCCCCGAGTAAAGAAATTATTGAAGATTTTGTAAGCGATGACCTGTCTATCATCATAGACAGGTTTGATTTGTCAAGACACCCATTTCAGACATTTCACGCATGGTAATAATTCCTTACAGAAGCTTTAAACTACCTTTAGCATCTTTGATTGATTGATTGAGAAAATCTGGATCTTTTCAGTACGAGAGCAGCCAAACTGACATGCAAACCATAAATGTCTCTCCACTCCAGAACCTTAAGCACTTAAGAAGACATTTACTCCAAAAATAGCTAAATCTGCTGTGTACAGATTTAACATTCATGAGGAATCTCTTGCTGAGCAGGTTAATCAAAAAAGTAAATTAGAAGCAGCAGGTAAAATTACCCAATAACACCAATTAAACTCCACTTTAAGGAAACTGTTGACAGAGATTCATAAACTTGATCCCCTCCATGTAGGCGTATTAAAGGGATAGCTGAAATGAAAATTCTGTCATATTTCCTCACCCTTATGTCATTCAATACATGACTGACTTTAGTTCATCTTCGAAGCACGAACGAAAAATATATTTAATGAAAAATTTTGCAAATCCATGCAAAGCGTTCAAGCTTTGAAATAGTAAAAAGTTATCAATACCAACTGAACGATTTAATCAAAGTTTTTGATTATTTTAGAATAATGATTATTCAAATGATTATTTTATTCACATGTATGTGCGTTGATTAAAGACTTGGATTAAAATGTCTTCTTTATGAACTTTCTGAAGCGTTCAAGTTTTAGATGCATGCACTTTCAATAGAGGTGCAGAAAGTTTAAAGAAATTTTAAAGAAAGTTTTATGGGTTTAATTATGAGGGTGAGTAAATGACAGAATTATCAATTATGGTTGAACTAAGCATTTAAATAAAACTAAATAGGGACTCGGAAATCTAGACATTTTAAAAATCAGCCATTGGGTTGCTTGA
The DNA here is from genome assembly GCA_003731715.1 of Anabarilius grahami. Taxonomy (NCBI): domain Eukaryota; kingdom Metazoa; phylum Chordata; class Actinopteri; order Cypriniformes; family Xenocyprididae; genus Anabarilius; species Anabarilius grahami. The sequence continues at coordinate 4,674,396 of RJVU01057857.1, read as the reverse complement.
ACAACTAGTTGACTAATTGGTCAAAGTAGTGTTGTCAAAAGTACCGACTTCGATACCAAGTTGGTACTGAAATGTTAAAAATGTGACTCTTTGAGCGGATTCGTAAACACCCGATTGGCCATTGTGTTCACGAGCTCAACAGATATGTCTATGATTGGCTACAATAACCAACGCAAAGGAGCGTTTGAAAGCACAAGGAAGTGTTTGAATTTGAAAGCGGGAGCACCTGCTTTCAAACGCTCCCGTGTGTAACTGTGTAAGCACTCAGTGAAGAGCATCATTGATGTCTATTTACAACATGTTTCTAAAGCATTGATCATTGTAGCCAATCACAGACATATCTGTTGAGCGTGTGAACACAATGGCCAATCAGAGAAGTTAAGAATCCACTCAACAGCGCTCAAAGCGTAACATTTTTAAAAATTTCAGTTCCGACTTCATACTGAACACTACTTTTGAGAACACTAGGTCACAGTCATGTGAAGTGCTGTTCCAACTCATTTTACTTCTGTAATTTGGCATTTCCATGTGGTAAATCTAATTATCGTAGCATCACTAGCACAAAGCCTGGGCTGTATACCAACACAACACAGAGAAGCAAGGATTTCTACAGCCAACCAACTTGGAGCAAACAAGTACGTTTGTCAGGCATTCCCTGTGCGTAACTGGCAGGGAACGAACCTCAAGCTTCTGAGAGAGGAGAACCTAGGCCTAGCAACCAGAGGGATTCTCAGAAAGGATCTGTTACGGTACAGAGATCTGAAAGATTCAGAGGAGCAAAGAAGAGAGGAGAAAAACAGATTGTGAAAGAGAGAGAGACACACACAAGGGACTCTGGAGGAAGACAAATATGTAGAGAAGAATTATAATAAATGCATAAGAACAACTGGAATGAGCGACCTAGTTTACAAATCTCCACTAAAAGTCGATCTGAATTTTATATGATGGTGCAGATTAAAATAAGTTCTCACACAGTGAGCGACGGTGATATGAACGACTGATCCTTCAACATACATTATTCTATATTCATGCACAGTCCAATTATTTGAGTCAGATAAAGGGCTTCTGAGCTCGCCTGGCTGCTGTACGTGGATAAGAGCGAGCTGTTGCTTGGCAACCTGATGAAGGGGCTGTAGGGGGGGTGCGCAGCAGGAAGAAACAGAGGCAGCGGGAGTGTACCTGTCTTTTCTCCGCTCTCCCGTGGGTACAGGGCTGACGGAGATCCTGGGAAGGGTGGAGATGGAGCTCTGAGACTGGCTGGAGGCGAACGAGGACGTCTCCAGATTGAGAGGAGACAAGGGTGGGGTGATGAGACTGGGACTGCTGCATTCTGAATGAGACAGTGACCCTGATAAACAACATGGATGAACAACAGTCAGCATGTGTTCTAGAGTGACAAAAGCTTGTATTTACAGGAAACAATTTTGACACCTTTGGACAATAATCAATATAAATCGTTATATTTAAGAATTTGCTAAAATATATTTTTATGTTATGTTATGGATTCAAAATGTTGAATGCAGTTAAAATACAGTAGAGTATAAATTTAGTTAATGTACCAACATAATACACAGTAACAAATTGCAATATTTACTCAGGCACTACATTTTCAAAAGTTTGGGGTCCGTTTTCTTTTCTTTTTTTTTAAATGAATACAGTAAATTTATTTATAATGTTTTTATAAATGTCTTTTGCTTTCCTTTCCTATCCATCAAAAATCCTGAAAAAAAAAAAAAAAAATCTATCATTTCCACAAAAATATTACACAGCACAACCGTTTTACATTTACATTTATGCATTTGGCAGACGCTTTTATCCAAAGCGACTTACATTGCATTATACTATACATTTGTATCGGAGTATGTGCAATCCCTGGGATCGAACCCATGACCTTGGCATTGCTAGTGCCATGCTCTAACCACTGAGCTACAGGAAAGACACTGATACAAATGTTTTCAACATTGATAATAATAAGAAATGTTTCTTGAGCACATTAGAATGATTTGTGACACTGAAGTCTGGAGTAATAATGCTAAAAATTCAGCTTTGTGTCACAGGAATAAATAACATTTTAAATATTTTTTTTTAATAGGAACAGTTCTTTGAAATTGTAATAATATTTTACAAAATTGCCGTGTTTTATGTGTATTTGACCAAATAAATGCAGCCTTGGTGAGCATAACCCTACAAAGTCATGAAACAAGAAAAGATTGTGAAATTAGTCAAATGCCAGGCTCTTTAAAAATTGATGGCCAAATAAAAATCACATTAAAATCATCAAGATTTTCACAGTGTCGATATTTGCCAATTTCAAAATGCCAACAAAATGATCACAAAAATACCATAAATGTACAAAATATTGCTCTGTCTTAGTACAAAAGGAAACTTTAGGACGAAGGACAATTAATTTCCTCTAGTTTATCTATATTTGACCCTGGAAGCCAATGGAAACTTACTGTACATGTGTATGATTCATCNTGAAATTAGTCAAATGCCAGGCTCTTTAAAAATTGATGGCCAAATAAAAATCACATTAAAATCATCAAGATTTTCACAGTGTCGATATTTGCCAATTTCAAAATGCCAACAAAATGATCACAAAAATACCATAAATGTACAAAATATTGCTCTGTCTTAGTACAAAAGGAAACTTTAGGACGAAGGACAATTCATTTCCTCTAGTTTATCTATATTTGACCCTGGAAACTTACTGTACATGTGTATGATTCATCACTAGTTAAAGAAAGACATTTTTTATATGCACTATATAAAGTATAGACTCTTTGCCTCAGGTTATTTATTCAGGCTTTCAATATTTCAGTGTACACAAATGTCAGGCTTGTTTGTGCAAAGTGTTCTCTACTTGACATGTTTTACTTAATTTAGCTTAGTCTGACATTTTAATTGCCTTTCTGTACCATATTGCTGCTGGTGGTGGTTATTTACAGTTTTACCAACTGTAGTGTGTGGAAGAAAAACACTGGATTAAAAATTGGATTAAAATGCTAAATTAATTTATTTCAGAAATCAAGTGACAATGTACTAAACTACATGAAACATTTATCACTGCATAAAGCCTACAGCCTATACTGTACAGTATGTAGATCTGAACGTGACTAAGATTAATTCAAAGATGCTGTATTCTTAGGAGGAGGCTCACCTCTGTCTGAGCCCAGTATGGAGCGAGGATAGCGTGGTGTGGAGGGAATCTTTATCCTTTCAGTGCGATACTGCAAGTTATTTGATGAACCTTCTTGAAACAAAAAGGAGGAGAAGATGATGAGGAGACCAAAATAGTTTAGTGTGTGAGGGGAACAGATGACATATATTATTAAAGAGAGACTGACCGAGTCTAGCACTGGACGGCAGGGAGTTGGTGCCGTGTGAAGCCCGGCTGCTACGGGACGACTCAGAGTAGTCTGCGGTGCGTTTCTGGCTCAGGTCCAGGCTTAGATGTCCTTGATGCTGAGGACTAAGATGGAGAGAAGAAAACTGAGCATGCCAGATCAGCAAACACTCATTATGGGGAGAGGGAACAATTATTCTCCTGAGAAAGCAAATAATTATGCTGTTTATGACCTACAACGGCTAATTTGTACTTAGTCCGACATAATGAGGATGCACTTGTCCTGTATTGAGATGGGTCGCTGTGATTTTGCCAAGCAAGACATGTTCCTGAATCAACATCTTTTGTTGGTCCTGGAACAACCTTCTTGTCCAAAAAAAAAGTCCTAACTCAACCCCTACCCCTTAACCTAAGCCTTACCATAACTTTACCCTAAAATCAGAGGGAAATTATAGGTAATAAGAATGGTGTCGAAGCCCCTAACCCTTGTTGTAAGCCTAAACTTGACATTAAAAGGATAATTCACCCAAAAACTAAAATTTTGTCATAATTTACTCACCCTCAAGTTGTTCCAAACCTGTATGAATTTCTTTCTTCTGCTGAACACAAAAGAAGATATTTTGAAGAATGTTGGTAACCAATAAGGGCCCCATTGACTTCCATAGTATTTGTTTTTCCATACTATGGAAGTCAATGGGGTCCCATCAACAGTTTGGTTACCCATATCCTTCAAAATATCTTCTTTTGTGTTCAGCAGACTTGAGGGTAGGTAAATTATGACAGAATTTTCATTTTTGGGTGAACAATCTTTTTAACTGTAAATCAATCCCTCAAATCTGATTGGTTGTTTGGAATGTTATTCCAGGAACATCATCTACTTAAAGTGAAATCATGTTAACTTTGTGACTCAGAGAGTTGCCATATTTCATGGAGGTACAGTCTTCAGTGGAAGTACAGTACATGTGTGTGTGTTGGTTATCTCAGTGGGAACTGTGGTACCTGGGGTGTGTGTGCTGCTGATTGATCTGGCTGGTGACAGAAGGGCAGTTGTTAGTGTGAACTCTGTGACTGCGCACCATGTAAACGGGGTTCTTCATAACGGCTGTAACCGCAGAGCAGGGGGCCAGTCCTCGATGTGCTGAGTCTGAAGTTTAAGCACAACCACATAATAACCAATAAAACAATTCAATGAGAACCTTCAACTGCCCGCTGAGCTCAGATCTTTCATTTCTGACTCTTTTATTGTGGCTACTGCCCTCCTTGCGGTAGTCAAAACTGTCTGTGATCAGTGTTCGCCCTTCAGAAAACGTTGATCGTCCACCACCGGTCGACCACTGACTTCTATGTGAACAATTTTATGTTCTATTCATTTTCTATCTGGGTTGCAATTTTTGACACTCTGTTAGCAAAATTTGGGACATGTAGAGTTTTATTTGTGTGACTGGTTTTTGAACATTAAATAAGCATCAAAATGAAAAATAAATCAGACAGCATGATAAGAACCGGGGTTTTCGAACTTAAACTAAATTAAGCTCACTCAGTACAGAATAGCTCATTTTGGACCAAATGTTTGTACTTCACAAATTTATATTTCTCCTATATAAAATAATTATTATATTATAAAAATTATTTTTACTTT
>RJVU01057857.1:4658917-4669399 GCA_003731715.1 Anabarilius grahami | reverse complement strand
ACTCGAAAGCAGTGTTGACTACATTAAGGAATTTGATACGCTAAACCATAATATACTTTTATCTAAATTATCATATTTAAATTTTTCTGTCTTATTTTACAACAAGGAAACATCGCACCTGGATTGAAACACAGGGTGCGTCTCAAACAGCTCCCTAGTTCAGTAGTCAGGGCACTGATCAGGGTATCAGCCACATTCATTTACATGATATACTGATTCATGACCTAGGGAGCTAGGGAGCATACATCTTCCCAAAGAGACTGTTCCACAGGAGTTCCTCAGGGGCCCTTACTTTTTAGTTTGTACCTGAATGATCTCTCAGAAGCCTGTCCAGATGTACATGACTGGCTTACTCAGTACTGCTTAATATTAAATATTCAGAAAACTGCATGCATGGATTTAAAATTAAAAAGAAGGAAGAGGTTCAATCAAAAATCTTAATGGCAAAAAATTACAAATTGTGCCAGATTTTAAATTTATTTTAGAGTTTAAAGTTATTTTAGAATCTCACCTGACATTCAAAAAGCATGTTACATGTTTATAACTGGAACAAGATACCAACTAAGATCAGACCATGTTTTACTCTTGCACATTTTGTGTTACGTTTGAAAATATGGTTAAAGATGAGTCAAACGTGATTATTGATTATCTTGTGCCTTAGCAATTGGTTACATACTGTATATTGTGCCTTAGTTATACAATTTTGGTAGTTTTATTTGTATTATTATTTTTAATTTATTTATTCTTCTTCCATGTTTAGTTTAGATGTAATACCCATTATAGTGTAACTTATTTGTAAGTATTTTTATATTGTTTTATATTATTTTTGTATTATATTTTTATTTTGTATTGTATTATTTGGAATGCACTTTCAATTGTTAGGTGAGGAATATTTTAATAAATTTTGAAGTTTCATTTTCTCCTATCCAGGGACTACAGACGAAATTTATCTCTGTAGCTAATTCTGCGGCAGTCACTGACTGTCCATTGTCGTCTTCAGTGTCCAAATTTAAGGAATCTAAATTTTTTTTTTTGGGTAAATTATGTGTTAAAAAAAGATAGGACAGGCCCTTCATTTTACTTACAGATACTATTTATTGTAGGTTATGTTGGATAATAGATAACTCTAAAATATGTAATAGTTCCCATAACAAAAAACATGGGAATTGTGCAATTGCCATGCTTTAAAGGTGCCCTAGAACTTCTTTTTAAAAGATGTAATATAAGTCTAAGGTGTCCCCTGAATGTGTCTGTGAAGTTTCAGCTCAAAATACCACATAGATTTTTTTTAATAAATTTTTTTAACTGCCTATTTTGGGGCATTATTAACTATGCACCGATATATAGGTTGCGGACCCTTTAATTCTCGTGCTCCCCACCCACGGAGCTCGCGCTTGCCTTTAACCAGCATAAACAGTTCACACAGCTAATATAACCCTCAAAATGGATCTTTACAAGATGTTCGTCATGCATGCTGCATGCATGCTTCGGATCATGTGAGTAGAGTATTTATTTGGATGTTTACATTTATTTCTGAATGAGTTTGAGGCTATGCTCAGTGGCTAACGGGCTAATGCTACACTGTTGAAGAGATTTATAAAGAATTAAGTTGTGTTTATGAATTATACAGACTGCAAGTGTTTAAAAATGAAAATAGCGACGGCTCTTGTCTCCGTGAATACAGTAAGAAACGATGGTAACTTTAACCACATTTAACAGTACATTAGCAACATGCTAACGAAACATTTAGAAAGACTAAAAAAGATATCACTAAAAATATCATGATATCATGGATCATGTCAGTTATTATTGCTCCATCTGCCATTTTTCGCTGTTGTTATTGCTTGCTTACCTAGTCTGATGATTCAGCTGTGCACATCCAGACGTTACTGGCTGCCCTTGTCTAATGCCTTTCATAATGTTGGGAACATGGGCTGGAATATGCAAATATTGGGGGCGTGCATATTAATGATCCCGACTGTTACGTAACAAAAAATATGATATCATGGATCATGTCAGTTATTATTGCTCCATCTGCCATTTTTCGCTGTTGTTATTGCTTGCTTACCTAGTCTGATGATTCAGCTGTGCACATCCAGACGTTACTGGCTGCCCTCGTCTAATGCCTTTCATAATTTTGGGAACATGGGCTGGAATATGCAAATATTGGGGGCGTGCATATTAATGATCCCGACTGTTACGTAACAGTCGGTGTTATGTTGAGATTCGCCTGTTCTTCTGAGGTCTTTTAAACAAATGAGATTTATATAAGGAGGAGGAAACAATGGAGTTTGAAACTCAGTGTATGTCTTTTCCATGTACTGAACTCTTGTTATTTAACTATGCCGAGGTAAATTCAATATTTAATTCTAGGGCACCTTTAACAACTACATGCAGCACCAAGTGTAGCCATTACACATTGTTGCAATGTGCCTCACTTTCACTTGTGCTCAGAATTGGGTTCCACCTTTAAGTAAAGCCAGCTGCTCTAGGTGACAGATGAGCAAACGGCAGGGAAGCTCAGAAGGCAGAAACCCTGGCCAAAGCTTGAATATTCAAATCAAGTAAAAATAGACCTCATTATCACACAAACCCCATGTGAACTGTCTAGTCATGTGACAGGTGCATCAAGCAGCACCCACGGTGATTTGTCCTGTTTCTACAAAAATCGACAGTCCTGACAATGTTTTATGTCTTTACATGAAAAAATAAAATGTAAATATTGAATGCGAATGCATTAAACAAGACCTAATAGACACATTTGAGGGCTCAACAATAAGGATGGCCTTATGCTGTGAGAAAGAATCAGGAACAATTGTTGAGACCTGCATTTTCATACTAAGAGATGACATGAACATTCAAAGAAGAATATTATAAATAGGTTTTGTTCAACAAGCCCGTTCATACATATTCAGCATGATTATCATAAATGAGCAATTCAATTACTCAGTACTGACTTCACCATAAAATTAAGTAAAACATAAATTTTTTAGGCCGCCTTGATCAGAATAAAGATGAACTGTGCTCCACAGAGCAAATGTAGATAGAGAGCATGTTGTTAAAGAGATACAATGAAATGCACCATGGGCGACTTGGGCTCTGATTAAAGCGGGTGTAACTCACTGGGAGGCAGGGTTCCATTATAGGCTGTAGGCACGAAACCCACGCTGTGTCTATGAGGTCGGTTAGGAGAGGAACGCAGTATTTCCCTCTGCTCCATAGAGTCACCATCATTTGAGTAACTCTGCCAAACACCCACACACACACACAAACACACAGCATTAGATAATGCAGTATACAGCTCTAAAGTAAGTTACAATTAATGATTCTACATATTATAGAATATCGTAAAAAAATGGTTGGTTGGCTAATAAAATATACTCAATTTTTCATTCTTTAAATCAGTGTTCGGAAGACCATTTTGAGTGGGTCGTGGAGTGTGCAGTCAAATAAACGACAAACGAAATTTATATTTTTCTGAAGCGAGACTTTTATTTTGAAAGATGTGAGTGAAAGCTGTTGACTCTTCTGTCAGAAGCAGTTTAAGTAAAGAATGTCTGAGAAAAACGCATTGTCCTTTAATATCTGCGGTCAGATGTCCGGTTATACGTCAGTGCCCATTTTCTAACGTTATTTTCATAACTTGTTATAAAATAAAAAGTCTCTCACCCCAGAAGAACAAACTTTCCTGTCCTTCCTGAAGTTATACTGTGCTCGTAGCGCGTGCTTTTCAATTGTGGCTGCGCGCTATGTATATCACTTAATTATAAATAAAGTGCATAAGAAATTACAAGCATGCAACGTAGTTATTTTGTCAATAAGTGATGAAATTACCAAAAAAGTACCAATACATTACGCAAGCAATTTAGTATTCTATTAGTATTGTGTATTTACTGTTGTTTCCGTGACACAAAAATGCAACTTTGTGTTATTTTGTATATTTTTAAATGACTTTGGTTAAATTAGGTCAAATTGGGAAGAAATTGGGTAGCAGCTTAATGACCATGGGAAAATAAGGGTCCCATGGCCAAATCAGTTGAGAACCACTGCTTTAAATCATATTCAAAATATTTATGTATTTGCTCTGAAATGGTTTAAAACCACAACTGACTAATAGAGCAAATGAGGCATAGAAAAACGCACACCTGCAGAGGTGCAAGTTGAAGGAAAAATGCAGTCTAGTTAAAGAGAAACAACTGCACACTCACTGAAGCATATAGGCTTGTTTATTCACCAATGTTCAGCTAGTAGTATTTGATACCTTGACAAAGGCTACTAGCCGAAACATTGGTGAATAAAACAAGCCTCTATGCTTCAGTGAGTGTGCAGTTGTTTCTCTTTAACAAGCCTTAAAACCACAACTGACCAAACAACCATTGTAGCATATTTGAAATATATAACATGTACACCAAAAAATAAAAATGTTTTTTTTTCCACTCTTAAAGGTAGAATATTTAAAACATTGTCTTCTATTTTTGGGGTCAGTAGGATAAAGAAATTAATATTTTTTATTTAGGATGAATTAAATTAATCAAAAGTGACAGTAAAGACTTTTCCATTGTAAACACTTTTACAAAAAATATATTTAAAATAAATGCTGTTCTTTTCAACTTTCTATTTATCGAAGAATCCAGAAAAAAAATCAGCTATCAGCTATTTTAAATTGTAATAATATTTCACTTTTTTTTTTTTTTTTTTTTTTACTATTTATACTACTACTTCTACATTTATGACTTAATATATATCATATATTAAAATATATATTTTAGTATAACATGTACATGAAAAATACTAGATTATATTATATATAATTAGCAAATTAATATTATAAAACACTCATACTAATACAATAACGCTAAGCTAGTCTTCTGCATATCCTCCATCATCGTGTGTCAGCATTTCTAATGTTCTCTTCCCCTCTCCCTTTCCTCCTGGTGCAGTGGGAGATCAATCTCAGGCAGTGAAGCTAATTAAAACAGGCGGCTGGCTGTGTCAAACTCAGCGGATCTATAAATTCACCTGGAAGCTCTGGAGAGCAATGGTCTGAGGAGTCATCCTGCGCCTGAGTGCGGGGGCTGATTTGGGTCTTGGGCGCTTCACTTCCGGTTCCTCCGGCCGCATCCGACCAATGTCCTCCTCGCAGGACTTTCTGGAGCTCAAGACCTTGCCCTCACGCCCCGCCTCGGTGAAGTACAAGTTACCGTTGCGGTCCTCTTGCTTGGGTTCGGGGATAGAGATCGTGGTGATGGTGGACTCTGAGGCAGAGCAGCCCTGATGTTTGTGCTTAAACTTGAAGGAGTCGCTACGTGTGGGCGGGGTCGGAGGCGTTGGGGCGGAGTCTGCTTTCAAAGGTTGAGGCGAGTGGTAGTCTGTCTTCGAGGGTGTATCTGGTCTTTTGAAGGAATCGGCTTCAAAGATGGACTTCCTTTGCTTGGGCGACCTGTAGATGGAGAGTTGTGCTGGGCTGTCGGTTGTCATGGAAACACCCACCACCATTTTAGGCCAAGTGCCGCCACTGTGTTTCTTCTCTAGGGTGGTCTCCAGGGTAACGCATTCGGGGCCGACTGACTCGGAGCGGGTATAACAGACCTCCTGAAAGGCACTGCCGCTGTAGCGGGCCGGCCCCAGCTCTGAAGCGGGTCGGAGTGTGTTAGGGTGCAATGTGGAGATTGGGAAGACCTTCCTTTCGGAATAACCGCTCTCCTCTGCGTCTGTCCTGGTCTTTCTTCTCTCGCCGCCCGCGTCCCCACTATAAATGTCCGTCTGAGTGGAGCTGTTGTGTTTGAGGTTTCTGCTGTTTCGTGAATGAACATCTGACAGGTGGATTCTGCCATTGGATTTTTCGGCCTCCCTCAGGCTCTCAAAGATGTTCTGCCCCGATGTGCTCTGAGGAAAGAACTGTTAATGGACAGGTTCAGCATGACTGGCATACACAACACACCACAACATCAATAATACAAACATTCAGTGTTCACTTCATGTTATTTTAAGTTATAAAATGCTGTGTTTATGCTTTCAGGAAAACTTGTGTAACTATTAAGACATTACAAGTCAAACACAATGGTAATGGATAGTTAAGATAGCATTGGTCAGTAACTTGGCATTATGCAGGGGCTTAGTGAAGGCTCAACTGATTACTGAAATCAGTAATGAGAACAACTACAAACTAGCCTATTTTCAAAACCTGACTTCCTCAGTAATGCTTCAGAGTTGGTATTCTAACTCAGACAAAGCTGTCTCAAATACGACTTGGAATAAATGTCACGGCAGCACCTTGACGTGTGGTAATGAGAGCGGCGCACACGTTCAGACAGCAGTGAGAGAACAATCACCTTCATGAGGGAGAGAGCGAGCGAGTCCCTGCCGCCCCTCAGCAGAGCCTCACATTCACTCAGAGATTTGTTATCCAGAGCGATCCCATTTATCTAGGGAAGGAGAATTTAGGTCAGCGCTTCAACAAAGAAAAGTGCCAGCAGACTTTTCAATCCTTCTATTTTCAAACCCAGAAATGACTTTGGAAACTTGAGAACAGAGACACTTGATGACTGGTGAACGAAAGGATGGTGCACATTTAAGATCTCCAGTTCAGATATATCCTTCCATCTTTTTAAACAAAGAGATTGTTCACTCAGAAATAAAAATTCTGGGTTACACTATTTAAAGGTGTCTTTGTTACATTTAAATACTGAGTAATATTAAGTTACTACAGGTACTTACTATAGGATTAGGGTTTGGTTTGGTTTAGTTGCATGTAATTATGCTTAATTTATAGTTATTACTATAGTAAACTATGTGTAACATATGTAACAATGACACTGTAAAATAAAGTGTTACCAAATTCTGTCATCGTTCACTCACCCTCAAGTCATTCCTAACCTAAACTGACTGACTTTCTTCTGTGAAAAACAAAAAACAAAACAGGAATGTTAAAGAACTGTACTAACCATTTAATGAAACTGTAAAGATACCCCGGCTGTTGAGATTCAGAATGGCAAAAAGAACCCTAGAATTATCATAAAAGTGGTCCGTACTACTTGTGCACTATGTTTCAAGTCTTCTCAAGTCATAAGACTTCAACTTCGAAATCAAACTTGTTATTCATCAAAAAATAGCTCTCAAATCAAATATGGTGCTATTAAACATCTGGTTTGATGTCAGCAACACACAAGAACCAATAGCGTCCAATTTAAAAAAAGGCATTTATGCGATTGTGTAGTACATACAAATGACGTAGTACATTTTAGTACTAAAATATAGGCGTTATTAGTGGACAAAAATAAATACATTTTAGTCCATCAGTGTTGTTTTTGTTAAGTAAAATATATTTTGTTAATTGAAATTAAGGCTGTCACGATTCCTTAATTAAATTCAAGTACTCCGTTTAAAAAAAAAAAATCCTCGGTTGCAATTTACCTGTGTCGAATAACCAGCAAAATACCTGAAATGGTGCATTCCAAGGACGAGAATCCATGAACCGCATTATTAGACCGTTATCTAAGGCCTTGTGCATGTGAAAAAAAGATGAAATTAAATTAAATATAAATATTAGATATATTGAAAATGTATTGCCTTGCCAACTAACTGAAATAAGTTTAAGCTGAAGTACTAACTGAAATAAAAATGAGCCAAACCAAATTACAACTATTTAGAAATATTTTTAAAACCAAAGTTAATAAAAAATGTCAAAAGCACATAAAATTACTAAAAATTTTATTAAAATGAAAACTGAAAACATAAAAATAAAAGGTAATTGAGAATAAGAATAAAAACTAACACTGAAAAACTGTTCTGTTCCTCACATTAAGCTATCGCATGGCTATTTTACAGACTTGAAAATATTGCAATCGCATGGCTATTTTAAAGACTTGAAAATATTAACGTATGGCCAACTTTTATGATACCTCTGTGGGTGCTTTTGTAAGTAATTAAGTAAAGTTTATTTATATAGCACCTTTCACAGACAAGGAGGGGTCACAAAGTGCTTTACAATAAAAATAACACCAAAACAAATAAAATATACATTAATATACTATAAAAATACCATCAATACAAATTGAATAACAGGCAAACCATATTGTTAATTAAAAGCTTGTCCAAAAAGATTTGTCTTTAGATGTTTTTAAAAGATCCCACAGAACCCATAGTTCTCAACATTAAAGGAAGAGAGTTCCAGAGCCTTGGAGCTACTACACAGAAGGCACGATCACCTCTTGTCTTAAAACGTGTTCTGGGAATGGCTAGAAGGTCTTGGCCTACAGACCTCAGAGACTGACCAGGGGTGTCATTTTACAGTTCACAAGTCCCCATTTACTTTCATTATATGGCAAAAGGCAGCCAGTACATTAATCAAAATTGCTCTTTTTGTGCTTATGTGTTCCGCAGTAGGGTTTAGAATGATTTGAGGGCGAGTAAACCATGACACAATTTTCATTTCTGAGTGAACTATTCCTTTCAGGATAAGAACTGGCAGATGTAGTGGCACTATTGATTGAGCCGTCTGACATGGCCAATATCAGAGCCAAAAGGCTACAGATATCAACTACCTAGTATCTAGCACAGAGTTTAAGTAACACCTGATCTGTTCTCAGGATTAACATCTGTGTTACTTATCACCAGAGTGGCAGCTATCGCTTAGCACATCACCTGTCTTATATTCATCACCTCCATTTAGGGAGTGGAGTGGATTTGATTGGCAGTTCATCTAATGAGCCACCACGCATTTAAGATAAGTAACTGGATTACAAATCTGCTTCAGTTAGGAGATTGTGATGAGAGCTAAGGTCAGACTTTTATAAGAGCAAATCGGATCCTTGACAGCCGCGATCTTCCTTCAATTTGAGGAAGGATCGCATGACTGCTTGATGACTTACGGCAATGAGGCGGTCTCCGATGGTAAGAGATCCCTCTCTGGCAGCTGGGCTGCCCGATGCGATAGCAGCCACGTATACGCCACCTTCAAGAGTGATACCAGCGTCTGGAAGGGTGCAGACCAAAATTAAAGGTCATTAATAAGAAAACAATGGAAATTATCAATAGAAATGGTCAAATGAGTTGGGGGAAGATGTGGGAAGTTACAGAAGTAAGTGATACCTTTGTGTCCGATGAGATTAATGTGGACAGGAGTAACCAGTCTTCCTCCTAAAGATTTTCTCCTGCGAACGACCATATTGATTAGTCCACCTCCGTTAAGTACGGCTTTGATGACCTGCTTCCTGTCTTTGTGAGTCAGGTCCACATCATTTATCTTCAGCAGCCAATCATTCACCCTATTGAGAGAGAGGCATGGTTGGTCAGGGCAAAACTATAAGCAGGGAAATGACCATGTAATCATTCCAGAGGCTATTATCTGAAAAACACTCAATATCTGAATTCACCTCAATCTCCCATCCGCGATACTTCCTTTGTCCACCCTGGTCACAAATATCCCACAATCCCCTGGTAAATACGGATCATTCACCCCCTCTGCAATATCAAACCCCATTGCCTTCAAATCCATGTCGTCCTGTTGGGAGGATAACGATAGAAAGACAGATGAGACTTCTCCACATGGAGAAAAAATAAACTAAAATGCAGGTAAAGTGATATGAATGAACATCTTGGAACAACATAATAATAAAAATTTAAAAAGATTATAGGTCATACCTTTTGACCAATGAATTTCCAGTAACACTTTTCAATAAGGTTTAATTAGTTAACACTAGTTAACTACTTTAGTTAACAAACTAAGAATGAGCAATAGTTCTACAGCATTTATTAATCTTAATTTCAACATTTACTAACACATTATTAAAATCAAAATTTGTATTTGCTAACATTGGTTAATGCATTGTGAACTAACAAACATGAACATTTTTATTAACTAACATTAACAAAGATTAATAAATGCTAAAACTAATGTATTGCTCATTCTTAGTTCATGTTAGTTAATATATTAAATAATGTTAACAAATGAGACCTTATTGTAAAGTGTTACCTGCAGCCACTTGTAATAGCTGGATTAGTATTTTTACAAATACAAACACTGAAAAGTATGTTTCAGACCGGCAAAAAAGGCAAACTTTTCTTGGAATCAGCAGTTGAAATTGTTTCAGAAAATTCATATCTTACAACAGAACTACATGTAGTTTAGGTAGCAATGTTTTGAAACACCACCAATAAACCTCACATTTCAGCCTAATAAATGATTATGTTATATATAATTGGTCTGAACCAAAATGGCAGACTGACTAAATGAAAATGCAAATTTACTTTCTGGTAGTAGGTGACTCTAATGGAAAAGCTGAAACACAGTGGTTACCCCTGTACACAAGGCAGCAACGTGCCTTAAACAGTCATTTATTAGACATACGGAGGAAAAAAATGAAAAGAAAATGCATTCAAAAATTTTCTGAAGACAGTCAGTTCCCTTCAGAGATACATTCATATAACCCCCCCCCCCCCCCCCCCCCCCCCACCCCACAAAAAACAAAAAAAACAAAAAAA
>RJVU01057857.1:4646952-4658907 GCA_003731715.1 Anabarilius grahami | reverse complement strand
TTCGAAGCACGTGAATGGCCTATTTCAATATAAAACCATCTAAGAGTATGAATCAGTTTGACAGATTCATTAAAAGGAATCAACTACAAAAAACGATTCTCTCAAAAATATAACATTTGCAGTTTTGTTCTAAATGAATGTAATATCTAGCCACCAAAACCTTAGATCTAAAACTACAAAAATGTTTATTCCCTACAGAAATTGATTGCATTTTATTTTACAATAGATGCATTTATAATGTACTTACCCAAGAAAATCACTGAGTAATATAAGCTAACTACATGGGTTAAGGTTAGATTCAGTGTTAGCACCTAGTTATTACCCAGTTATTATAGTTACTGGTAATTAATTGCCAAGTACATAATATGTACGTGCAGAACATGCCTGTAAAATTAAGTGTTACTGAAATTAATTGTTTTTCCAAGCCTGGAAAACATATTCCCAGATATTTTCTCTAACTATAATATATCTATAAGATCATAATATTTTCCTCCTTTACTTTTAGCTGTAGTGCTTTGGATTGCTTACCCGATCCTTCTCAAACTCCACCACCTCAGTCTCCCACTCTAATGAGTCTGTGTCTATGGCTGAATCATGGGAGCTGTGAGCCATTAGCTGGCAAAAACGCGCCTCCTTTTCCAACTGGCTCTCCATCTTCTCCCTTTGTTGGTAGAGAGCACAAAACAAGAGACTATTTTCTCTCTCATGTCTCCAGTCAGTCATCTAATTCATCTCACGCCCACAAAAACCAACATAAAATAGAATGTCAAATGTCAACAGTCTCTCTGAAGACCATCTCTTTGTTTAAAAAGCTGCTGAAGCAAGACTGGGAAAGCCTCTGTCCTACAGGCCAGTTGGATAATGCGGGTTGGCATCAGGGCATCTTTTGGCACAGTTTGTGTAATCTATAAACCACTGTGCTAGATGGAGACATTATAATAGCGACATCAAGGTCACACCTTAAAATTAGGTAGAAAAAACAGGATCGAGTAGTTGGGGAATACTGGCAAACTGTCACTAAGATTCATAGACTCAGAGAGAGGAAAGCCTGGAGGGCATGAGTGACATAAGAAAAGAAAAGTCTAGTGCAAGAGGGTGGGGGTGCTCTGGAGTTTTAATGGGGATGGACTAACCACTAGGGGGCGTCTGAAGCAGGAATTTAATCAGAAAAGAGACTGAGCCTTGTTACCAATTAACAGACTTGAGCCCAAAATTAATTCCACCAGGACCATGATTCATTTGCCATAAATTAATATGACAGGCATTATAAGTGCGAAATGATCTGCTGCTTGTCAGTTCACATGCACACAAGAAAAAAGCACCACCACTGAAAATCATGATTATTTTAACTATCATTTATTTATTTTATTAAACAAACGTTATTTATTACTTTGCATTATGATGCCATTTATTTACGTTACTTATTACTTTATTAAATTATGCACTCATTTATTCACTAATAATAATAATGATGATAATATAATTATTAATATTGATTAATTAATATTATTATTTGCATTTATAAGTTATAATGGCTGCAAACTTGAAAAACTACAATGAACATTCCAAAATGTAAATTTAATCACATATACATATTGTACATATACAATTAATCTGTTACTTTATTTATTTATTGACTCATTTTATTTATTTATTCATAAATAATAATAAAAATAAATATTATTATCATTATTTTTATTACAATTACTTGCATTTTCAAGTTACTATGGCTGCAAACTTGAACAATTACAATGAACAATCCATAATATAAATTTCATAGCCACATATCATTGTCTCTTAAAATACTGTGCAGTTATTTTGGGACGTTTGATTGTTCAGACCATTGTGATGTGAGATGAAAATTTAGAAACTCAACCTCTTGTAAATTTGTGTCAATTTGTCTCATATTAATGTGTCAAATTTGTTTAATATTATCTGTATATTATCTGTCAAAAACTGACTGAAAGATTGGCAGAAAAGCAGGACTAAAAAATGTTTACTTGAGCTCTTTAAGTTCCCTGGCTGCATCGTTCCGCTGTTTCCTCATATCGTCAAGGTTACGCAGGGCATCAGCCAGATCGCTGACGGCACGGTCTCTTTCTCTGCGCAGGTTATCACACAACGTCCTGCCAAGACACAGCAAACACACGCTCAAACATCAGCACCAACAGTTGCTTATTTTAGATAAATTCAATGTCAAATGGTACCGTATGCTCTCCCTCTCAGCAACAATCTTGTCTCTTTCCTGAAAGGCCCAATCTCTGCGACACTTGGCCACCTCTGCCTCCTGCACGGCCTCCTTCAGCTCCTGAGACATGGCCTCACACTGCTTCCTCAACACATCAATCTCTTTATTGGCACGCTCCATGTCCAGCGTGGCAGAGTCTTGTTTCTGCAGCAAAAACATTCATGATGAATATAATTGCAAGATGATTTCATCCCCCAAATGTGTTTTTAAGGCATAAATTAAGACGTGTAAAGTCATTTAAGTTAAATGAGCTTCACTAGGGAGGTGAGAATAGCATTTCTGAGCCTTACAGCTATTCTAGAGAAGTTAGAGAGACCTCTAGTGGACTCTAGCAGCACCGCTGCTTCAACAGCTTCAAGCTAACTGAATAAATCAGCTTTGGGTTTTTTCTACTGGAATAATCCAATGGCTCACAGTTTATGAGATTTTTATGATCTTTGTGGTTTGTATTGTTTGTTTGTGGGTGAAGACCGGTGTGAAAAATCAAGAAAAGCAGGAACAAAAGGTGAGGATGTCCCTTAGACATTTCTGCTCGTATAACAGTAACTGCAGTGACAGAGCAGCTGATAAATATCTCAGATAAATATGGTAATTCATAATGGTAAAATACAATATAAAATATCACAGTTTTGAGTCGTGGTGCCGTAGAAACACACGTTACTCTGAATCTATTACATAACTATTTAAATAACACATTTTAATAGATTAAGGGTGCTGATATGATAGACACTACCGTTTAAAAAATTTGGGGGTTGGTGAGATTTTAATGCTTTTGAAAGAAGTCTCTTATACTCACCAAGTCTGCCGTTATTTGATCAAAAACACAGTAAAACAGTAATATTGTCAAATATTACTACAATTTAAAATTAGAGTTTTCTATTTTAATATATTTTAAAATGTAATTTATTCTTGTGATGGCAAAGCTGAATTTTCAGCATCATTACTCCAGTCTTCAGTAGTGTTGTCAAATTTTAAAAATGTGATGATACCAGCATTTCCCCCAAGCATTTTGAGCACTGTTGAGCAGATTCTTAAACACCTCTGATTGGCCATTGTGTTCATGCACTCAACAGATACGTCTGTGATTGGCTACAATGATCAATGCTTCAAAAACATGTTGTAAATAGACATCTTTGACACTCTTCACCACCGAGCGCTTACACGGAAACACACGGGAGCGTTTGAAAGCAGGTGTCTATTAGTGGATATATTAGGGATCCGCTGATAGATGCTGATAGTCTTCTTTTAAACACTCTTCAGTGTCACATGATCCTTCAGAAATCTTTCTAATATGCTGATTTTGGTGTTTAAGAAACATTTCTTATTATCAGTGCTGAAAACAGTTGTGCTGCTTAATATTTTTGTGGAAACCATTATTGAATGGTAGTGTAATTTTTTTCAAAGATTTCGAACCGAGAGTTTGTTTCATAGAAGTAAACAATCAAACACTGAAACGCTTCATTACAAATGTTAAGTCTGAAGATTAAATGTGAATATTCATGATTTTCTATCCCTCAATCTGCATTATTTAAGAAATGACTCCTTTTTCTTTCAAGTTTGTTTGTTTTTTCTTCATTATTCTTTATCATTGTTTGTTCAATCAGTCTAGACCCTTTCATATTCCTAGTGCATTGCAGTAGACAAGAATTTTAAGCACTTGCATTAGTAATGTTAAATCACTTCCCTTAACACACTGCATTGGAAAAAATAAAGTGAAATGACTGGTAAAACTTAACTACCTAATAAATGAACAGATGCTATTGTCAGATGTGTCTTTTTGTAACTACTCAATTATTGAGCATTTTCTCCACACTCCTGACAAACAATGTCAAATTAGCATTAAAGAGTGCAGGTTCTTATTCCTTCCTTTTAACCAACAAAATCTCCATGACATTTTCATGCGTTTGAGATAAAGATAAGAGGTTGCACTCAATAAGGGCAATTTCTCATTGGTGAATCATTGAAGCGCTGAGCAGAACGGCATAACTAAAAAATAAATTACTTCACAAACTTTCCATGACTTCTTTTACTTCCATTTATCAGGCCTGAACAATTCCTTGCATCTTTCAGGTTTTCCACAGAAGACTGGATGCAGCATCAGAATATGAAATATATATTTTTAATAATGTCATTAATGTGACCATAAGTTGCAAGCACCTGTCTGGCCTGATAGTATTCCCGCAGTAACTGGTCTCTCTGGATGATGGCTTCGGTTCTCTCTTTCCTGGCCACATCTCTTTCCTCCCGCACGGTCTCGATGTCTTTACAGGCCTGACTCAGCTCTTTCTGGGCCTCCGCTTTGTCCTTCACTTCATGGCAGTATTTTTCCAGCAGCTCGTTTCTCTCACAGATGGCACGGTCTCGATCCACCAGCGATGAATTTAGCTCCTACAAAAAGACACCAACGTCAGCGACAGTTATACACTATTGATTTAAAGTGCTTTTTCAAAACTGCATTTTATTCACTGGCAGCCTAGCACAAACTTGGCAACAGAAAGGTGATTTACAGAACACAGAGCATATTATAACAAGACCCAGTCCCACCCTAATCTTAAATACTGTATACAGGGATACAATGACTCAAATGACTGCTGATCATAAAGGTCAGGGAAAAAAAAGAAGGAAAAAATAGATACGTTTCCATCCACCTATTTTTATGCACATTTTGGGATACTGCATAAAAAATAATAATAAAATTTTTTTTTTTTAAAAACGCTGGATGGGCACGGATAAATTGTTTTATCCGATAAGAGGACGTACATAAACTATGATAGAAACACATTTAGCAAACAAATCCCTCAATGCGCAACTAAAAACTCAAGACTTTACCTCAACAGTGGATGTTATTGGATAACCAGACTAACCAGCCGAACAATTTCATTGCACAGCATCTCAAATGTTGGTTTGATCATTCTGAAATGCCTGAGCCAAAGTCTGTCATCAAAATGATTTGGTATAATGGCCTCTCAGAAGCGTCTCAAACGATTGCATTCCCAAACACCAGGCATCCAAACGCAAGATAACATGATAGCATTTTTTGCGTTTCATCTGCACGTTCTGAGACCAAAGTCATTTATGATGGAGGAAAAAAGAGCCACAGTGGCTTCCCCGAATGCAGCAACTTCCATTTTTATCACAGATATTTTGCACCTATTTCCTAGGAAGTGACGATTTTGTTCTCTTGAACACATGGGATGGAAATACTGCTTTATTCACAAATGTTTTATGTGATATTCCAATCTGACATCAGATATTATGGAGGTGTTACCTGTCTGAGAGCTTCTAGCTCCTCACTGGCCACCATCCTCTCAGAGGAGGTGTTTTTGAGCCGGGCCTCTGCCGCTTCCAGCTCTGTCTGCAGCTTGTCGACCTCTTTAATGACCTGGTCCCTCTCGCTCATGATCAGTCTGTATTCATTAAACACAGAATCTCGCTCCTCCTTGTACTTCTCCGCATCCTTCACCGCCTTCAGCTGGAAGTTCTTGTAGCGCGTCACCTCCGACTGAAGTCTCTCCATCTCTCTCTGTAGCTCCTTGTTCTGGGCTGAGGCCTTATTCAGCTCCTGTTGCACTGAGTCAAACCTGATGGGATTCAAAGCAAAAATGTAAATTAATTAGTCATTCCTGCGGGCAGTCGTGGCCTATTGGTTAGAGAGTCAGACTGGTAATCCGAAGGTTGCAGGGTCAATTCTCAATACTGGCAGGAAATGACTGAGGTGCCCTTGAGCAAGGCACCTAACCCCCAATCACTCCCCGGGTGCCACAGCAAAATGGCTGCCCACTGCTCCGGGTGTGTGTTCAATACTCACTACTCCTAATGTGTGTGCAGTAACTTGGATGGGTTAAATGCAGTGGGCAAATTCTGAGTATGGGTTACCATACTTGGCCTTCACATGTCACTTTCATTTTCATTATTATGATTAATGAATGATTTTCATTATTATAATGCTTAAGGACTATTTTTATAAGTGGGGCATGTTCATTGAAGAACTGAACTGAAAGATTGGCAACTGACTGTATTGACCGATCAGAAGCCAGGACCGCAATTGTCTGATTTATGTGAAGGATATAAACAATGTACACATCCTGTATAAAATATATGACAATATATTGTATGTAATGCCTGTCAATCACAACTTCTACTCATCCCTGTGTGTGAATTTATTAAATATTTAGGCAAAATTGAGTAGCTTTCAGCTGTTTAACATATTTCAATCAATTCAGCACTTTTTGCCTCAAACTCAAAGCAGAAAATGCAAAAAAAGCTGCAGATTATGTTTTATGTGACTGTAGTGTCTAAAAAAGTTTAAAAAGGTGTTGATGTATGACCTTTAAATAATTTGTACACATCTTGTATAAAATGTGTGCCGATATATTTTATGTAATGCCTATTAAGCAAAACTTCTACACATCCCTCAATCCTTGTGTGGAATTTGTTAAATATTCAGGCAAATCTGATTACACTCTCAGGTCTGTTTAACATATTTTACCATATTTCAATTCATTCTGCACTTCTTGCCTCAGACTCAGAGCAGAAAATGCAAAAAAGGCTGCAGATTATGTTTCACATGACTTCAGTGTCTAAAAAGTTAAGCTGTTGATGTATAATTCTTTAAATTTACTCGTAGAGTTACAAAACACTTAAAACACATATTGAAAACGACTGATGCTGCTCGTACCGTCTCATAGATGTAGACCACTGCTGTTGGTACTGGATGGCCGTGTCGCGCTGTTTCAGCAGAGTATCTATTTGTTTTTGCAAGCGCCTGTTCTCCTCCTCCACCTGCTCCAGTCGACTCAGATCTGTGTTGTGACTGGCCACCTTCTCACTGTATCTTTTGCTCAAGACATCGTATTCCTTCTTCACCCCCTCCAGCTTGTCCATCGCTGTGTCGTAGAGCTTGTTCAAAACCTCTGATGACCCGTTCTCCCTGATTACCTGTATCAGAAAAGACTTTCATGAACCTGATTTACTGTGTGGGGTCAAAGAAACAAAGAAAACAAAATTAAACAACAGTGATTACCTGTATTAAAAGGCTTTCGCGAATCTGATTTACTGTGTGGTGTCAAAGAATCACAAATAAAAACAAAATAAAGAAAAACAAAAAGACAAACAAAAATAAAAACAAAACAAAAAGATTACCTGTGTCGAAAACAGATGTGATTACTGTGGTGTCAAAGAAAATAAAGAAGAAAAAAAAACTAAAAACACAAAACAAAACCTTGATTAACTGTGTTGAGAACAGCTTTCATGAACCTGATTTATTGTGTGGTGTCAAAGAAAATTAAATAAATAATTAAATAAAAACCTTATAATAAAATTTAAAAACAAACAAACAAAAAAACTAAAAACACAAAACAAAACCCTGATTAACTGTGTTGAAAACAGCTTTTATGAACCTGATTTATTGTGTGGTGTCAAAGAAAATAAAAAAAAATAAAAAAAATAAAACAAAGAAACAAAACAAAACAAACTAAAAACACAAAACAAAACCCTGATTAACTGTGTTGAAAACAGCTTTGATGAACCTGATTTACTGTGTGGTGTCAAAGAAACTATCAAAGAAAACAAAAACATAAATAAACAAAAAAAAATATCAAATGAAAAAAAATAAAGGCACTTCCGATTTATATTAGTGCCTTTCGACACTAATTATTTGTACTAAAATAAATTAAAAGGTATTTGTTCTTAACTACATAGGCCAGTCCAAAAGATATTGATATGCAGACATTATGCATTAATGCAAAATCCAACTGATGTGTGGTCACATGTCTGAATATTTTGCCTTATTTTACAATGGTTTTGAATGTGGCTCATCATATATTTCAGAGTCTGGACTATCAATGTTATAAATTTGCTTTTATCATCACTTGAATTAAACATCTACAATGCAAACACCAGAGGGCGATCATGAGTCTATAAAACATCTACTGTACTGACAAGCAAAATGCTGTCGCTGCACTTATACACAAAAAGGCAACACCGCATTCAGTATTAAACAAACAGCATTAAGTTCACTTGTTCTGCAAAATGCTGACCTATTAGAACACTATATGTCCTAATGACATAATTGAAGGCAATTCCCTGTCCGGGCAATAAACCCACACCTCAGTGGGGTCTGACCAAGCCACAGTGGGATTTCATATGCTGAGTGATTGGCATCTGTATCTAACTCTCCTCTAGGCCATGTAATCAGTGCTTAGAGTATTGACTAACTGCAAAAGCTTCTGTCCTTCTCCATCAGTCAGCGAGCACTTGCCCTTCCAGGCTGACCTTTTTCAAACAGTGCGTTTTGTGCAGCCTGTGGGCAGCGTAAGCAATGCTGACGGGCCAAAACACGATTCAATCTGTATGCTACAGTACAGATCCTGTGGCATGCCTGATGTGACCTCTTTGTGACAATTAAGACCACTCCAGACACATAACAGGAGATATCCTAATGCGCTAAACCTTTCCATTTGTGTTTGTGGGTTTAATCTGGAAAGAAAGCCTGATAAATCAATCCGACAGGAAAAGGTTCATTCCTTCATGGCAGCTGCAGACAGCAGACATCGTGTTGACATCGGTGGCATCTGACTGAATAATCTCCTGTCCCTGGCTTCCGATTTATGTCAAGGTCAGATATGGTTGCACTACTATGGGATGCCCAGCCTCCGGATTTACAACATAAACACTGCTGTTCATGATGCAACAGACGTACTAATCCCACAACAGTCTGCGCTGCGGGGGAACGACAAAATCTGCAATTTAATTAACCATCCCTGGAGCTCTACGAAAAACTCAGGGATCGATTTTGCCAGACAAATGTCACTTTTTGGCTGATGGCAGTACCAATAGGCCTGTTTCATACTGCAAGTATAAGAAGTGCATATGTATTTTGGTGCCGGTATTAACAGGTTACATTCACGCTGTGTGCATTAGCAGGGCGGTGCTGTGAAGAAGTGGTTCTGCAAAGCAGAGTTTCGGCACTGAGCCCATTTTTGCTGTTTATAGCATGCTGAACTAGCAGAAACATGGTGAAAATTCACTTCAAACCAACACTACCATTCAAAAGATTGGGGTCAGTAAGATTTATTTTTTAATTAATACTTTTATTCCTCAAGAACATATTAATTTGACAGCAAGGGCACAGAAAAGACATTTAAAATGTTACAAAAGATTTCTGCTTCAAATAAACACTGAACTTTTGAGCTTCTATTTATAGAAGAATCCTAAAAAAAATGTATCACGGTTTCCACAACTGTTTTTAACACTGATGATAATA
The DNA here is from genome assembly GCA_003731715.1 of Anabarilius grahami. Classification (NCBI taxonomy): domain Eukaryota; kingdom Metazoa; phylum Chordata; class Actinopteri; order Cypriniformes; family Xenocyprididae; genus Anabarilius; species Anabarilius grahami. The sequence continues at coordinate 4,649,395 of RJVU01057857.1, read as the reverse complement.
AGAAATGTTTCTTGAGCACCAAATCGGCATATTTGAATGATTTCTGAAGAATCATGTGACAATGAAGACTGAAAATTCAGCCATCACAGGAATTATAAGGTAAAAAGGAAAGTTATTTTAATAATATTTCACTGTTTTACTGTATCTTTTATCAAATAAATGCAAATGGCGGGCATACAAAACGTGTATGCCCAAATGTTTACGAATCTGTGTCAAATAATGGGACAAGTTAAACATGACAGTGTGACAGGAACACAAACACTGTGTCTATTTAGTAAATCTGACTGAATCCAGACGATTTAATAAGTTTATAGCTACAATTGTGGAATTAGGGTTTTGTTCTAAAGATAGTTTTGATGTAATTTGGATTTAAACACAATCCCCTTCTTCATGGACTTATTACGCTCTTCCCCTTCTTTATTACATTTCTCAACTATAAAGTCTGTAATAATTCACAAATGCACACATGATAACAATTTTACAATTTAAGGCCATTATTGAAAGAAATACTCAATGTATTAATCCAGAAATCACTTTTATTTTTCTATGAAGCCACAGCATAATGCAGTGTTAGGGGTAACACATTAGTAACGCGAGTTACGTAATCAGATTACTTTTTTTCAAGTAAACAGTAAAGTAACGTGTTACTTTAAAATTTACAACAAAATATCTGAGTTACTTTTTGGTGAGAAAGGGCCTTAACAATTACCAAAAATAGAACTTTTGTGATTATACTAAGCAAGCCCGGCCTAGGTGAGAAAATGTAACGCAAAAGTAATTTAACACATTTTAAATGTCTTTTCTGTGCCCTTGCTGTTAATTTAAAACTGGGGCCCAGGACAGGAAGCAGACAGACTGGCTAAACCGACCGTCTGCTAGCCNATATTACCACGCTTGCTTGTACAGCTTATTTTTAACCACTTATCTTTTTTCTGTGCTTCTAATATGTAAAGCTGCTTTGAAACAATTACCAATTGTAAAAAGCGCTATATAAATAAATTTGACTTGACTTGACTTGACATTACTTTCCATAAAAAGTAACTGAGTAACACTAAGTTACTTTTTTAGGGAGTAACGCAATATTGTAACATTACTTTTAAAATAAACTTTCTCCAACACTGGTCAGTGCGTTTCTGTTACAGCATTTCATTTACACACTGCTTGTATGAAACACATCTTAGTTGTCCCTGGAGTGTGTGTAAAGTCAGTACCTGTTGTTGCTGTAGTCTCATGTCGGCCACCTCTCTCTGATCTTCAGAGTGAAGTCTCCTGAGCTCCTCACAGCTCTGTTTCAGATGGTTGTGTTCCCGAACCAGCTTAGCGTTTTCTCTCTTCACAACCTCCATCTCCTCCTTTAACTGAGACTGTTCACTTAAGAGGCGGCTGTGCTGTATGCTGAAATACAAACACAAAACAAACGAGCTATGTTACATATATTGCAACTCCATTTACCACATGAGAATCAGCATCACACTCCACCTTTGTAGTCTAGGTAATGTTTAACTTTTTTTTTTCTTTCCCCTTTCACTTTTTGTGCAGTTTAGGTATTGTTACAACCGAAACTCTCAGAAATGTATTAAACCCTGCCCTGCAGGGCACTGACCTAGAGTGGTAACTCTACAGTACATTAGTAACTAAACAACGACTTGTTCCAAAATCTAGTAAGCCATCTATGTAGGCATCATTCTATGGCATCAGAGTAGTGTAAGCCACATGATGTTGCAGTTCTAAAATACCTTGTTTTCAGACAAATTCTTACTTAGCATCTCACGGTACCATCATAGAGAGTGCAATCCCATAATGCATTGCAACAAACTCCATCCAAGATGGCTGATAAAGCGAAAAGAAATACAATTATGAATATAATTAAATACTGGAAAATATCAATGATCTATTTTAAATGAATTAAAATTAATTATTTTCACCCAATATTAGTGGGTTGTTGTTTTGTTGTTGTTGTTACTTTAAGAGTACAAAGAAAAACAAAACAGAAAATATTTTTCAGCCTTTTGCGTGCTGTAATCACACACTGTTGAGGGAATGGGGAATATGGGATTAATCCCTCGTCAACTCAATCTTCATCTCTATGTGCCCAGCAAAGATGGGGACAGGAGGGCATGTGTCCTGACATCATAATCAGATTACATCCGCTGCACATCTATGTGTGGTTATGTTGGTGTGTGGATGACCGCACACTGGCAAACAAGGGTGCGTCAGAGACAATGGAGCAGAACAAACTTCCTTGTGTACACGATCAAATATTGCCAACCTGTTTAGATAACGAGGCTACATTAAACCAATGTCATTTAAATTAAAGACGTATGGCAGAACAGTTTTACAGTATCTTGTGGCTGTGGTTTCATTTCTACATAAGACTTTTTATAGTAAGACAATGATGGGTACACACAAAAATGAAAATTCTGTCATCATTTACTCTCTGTAC
>RJVU01057857.1:4613063-4639921 GCA_003731715.1 Anabarilius grahami | reverse complement strand
TCTATATTTATATACATTTCATAATTATATTTTATTTTATTTCATTAACATTGTTTTTCTTCTAATTAAAAATAAAAAAATAAAAAATGATCATTATGAAAATTATTATATATCAGATATTCACATATATACACATGTGTAAAAGTGATGATTGTGTAAACTTTTTAAAACCATTTTTTTTTTTAAAAACAATTCAGTAAACAATGTCATTCTGCTAATCAAATTAATCAGACACTTAAAAATGATCAGTATTATTGTAAACAACATCAGTCAATGTCTGACATTTATAGAAATCCCAGCAAACTTTGAGGCTTGAAATGATCAGAAAGCAAACAGAAAGACATTAAAAAAAACACTATAGCTACAACAAAATCCCTTACAACTATTGACCCTGTGGGAAAACATGAGTATTCTAAAGTGCGTTCCTGCGAAAACACCTGAGTATGTAAGCAAATATGAATAAAATGAAATGGATAATTGAATCTTTCAGATTGTTTGCAGCTCCTCCACTGCAGGGCTCCTCCTCTTAATGAGCAGAGCATGTGGTGACAAGGACACGGTTCATTATCACAGTCCCGACTCCACACACTAACACACGCACCGAAATCCAGCCCGGAGAAGATCACAGCTACTCGTCTCTTCCTTCACTCTCTTATCACATCATCCGAGACACGATTCTGCTTTTGAAGCGCAACTTCAGCGGCAGACTTCAATGCCTCCCGTAGCCTGAAATAACTTCAGGGTAGCAATGATTTGAAGTTGCAAGGTTTTTTTTGGTGGGGTGAAAGGCAGATGGAATAAATAGATATTGTATAAGGTCTGAAAGCAGACCGAGTCCTCCGAGTCCTGTACAGGAAGGCGGCTTCAGAAATAGACACCCTGGTTTTAATGCACTCCAAACAAAAGGTACTTTGCAGTGAGAGGATGGATGGAGATACACTCACATGAACACATGTGGAGCTGCACTTATTGCATCAATGATTCAATGGCTATATAGAACAGACATCACTAAAAAGGCCTAAGGGAAAGTCTGGCACATTAATTGGCCTATTTTCAATCAATGCAAATTAGCAATAGTCAAATTCTTTGATGACTACAACTAGCTAGCGAAATCAACAAAGTCATGCTGAATATGTGATTATAGTTCATTTGTCAACATTAAAAATATTCATGGCATTAGATTGAATGGAAATCCATTTCAGAGATGGACCAAGTTGTTACATTTTAATTAAATTATGTTTTTCAAGACATGGGAACATGCAATAAGATAGTAGGGCTGGGACTTAAAAAAAAATAAAAAAATCGATGCATTGCAAATCGAGAAATTATTCTGGATCAATTCTGAGATTTTCCGAATGCGTCGCGATTATCTCTCGAACCGATTCTGAGCTTAGTTTTTAGAAACAGCCATGCTCTGCTTGCTTCCAATTCCTTACACACACCACTTAAACGGTCTATAAAATAATAATTCATAAAGTTCAATAAGATTGAAGCAAATTACAAGGATGTTTGCAGTGGGCTGTTTACTTTAATCTCACGTCATAAAAGCATTCTGAGGTGCAAGTACATTCTAAGACTCAGTCGAACATAAGAGCACCAGGGTTGCCAGGTCTGTGCAACAAAAGTAGCCCAAAAATAGCCCAATGTAATTTTTTCCATTGGGCAGCCGAATTATCCAATATTTTATATGTCAAGGGGGGTATTTTGGGGGTGTTGGAGAGTCAAAATCCTACGTTCGTGGGTGGAAATCAACCCGTGGGAAAAAAAAATAAAAAAAAAAATGTAACAACTTAAAAAAAATATATATAAAAAAACCCTTAAAAGTAGCCCAATTCCGTGGGAAAAACGCTCCGTGGGAAAACTGCTTCAGCGCTCTTCTTTGTGAGCATTTGATAATATAATAATATAATAATAATAATGTTTAATTTATATACCGCTTTTCCAGAGCTCAAAGTGCTTTACAAACAAAGCATGAACACAAGAAAAACACAGTACAATAAAAAGAAACAATACAGTATACATATCAAACGTCACAGATAATCATGGTATCGGAATTAAAATTATCTGACTAAAAGTCTGTGCAACAGGAGCAGTATTTGAGAATGCAGTTAAATGCATTCGGAAAATCTCAGAATCAAGCGATGCATCAATTTATTGTCCCAGCCCTATAAGATAGTAAGAACTGAATGTTTGACCATACAAAAAGCAACATATATTGAGCATAGCATTCTGTGTGAAACATTTCGCCATTCAAATTCAATGCCTGTGCACTGCAATACATCTCATTTGAAATTCACAAGCTAGCAATGAGGTTATTTAAAATGTGTTGATCAATCTTTATATTTTTGTAGAAAAAAAAAAAGTGAAGCAGTGTTATTAATTAAAACTTGTTTTCATAATTGAAATAAAGCTTAAATAAAATACAATTATTAGATAAAAAAAAACTTTGGCAACTAACTGAAGTAAAATAAGTTGAAGCACTAATATTACTAAAACTGAAATAAAAATATAGAACTCTCAATAGAAATACAAGCCTAAAGCCTAAATTCAATCTGTTCATCATATATAGCGATCAAGTCTCTTCAGAAAATTTGGACTAAACCGCTCAATTTATGTAGGATTAGTTTTACGGCCTCTTTATAAACTTTTTGAAGCGTCAAAGTGTCAGTTGCGTAGCTGTCTATAGAGGGACAGAAAGCTCTCAGATTTCTTAAAAAAGATCTTCATTTGTGTTCTGAAGATGAACAAAAGTCTTACGGGTTTGGAACAACATGAGGGTGAGTAACAAATGACAGAATTTTCATTTTTGGGTGCACTATCACTTTAAACCTTTGAGGAAATCACAGCGAAGCGTTCAGATCTGCGTTGTCGCTGCCGCTGATCCACAGAAAGCAGTTCTCATAGGTATTAACACTGATGTCTAAGGCAGCAATCAAACCTTTTGAAAGTAACTTGGCGCTTCAAATAACGATTGTATCGATTACATCGTTTCACCACCAGATGGCGACAAGTGAATCATTCAAGGGATTCATTTAAAAAAGCTGATTCATCCATTCATGAAACAAGTCTTTATGAGTGAGCCATTGAATTGTTTATTCAAACCTATTTTTTTTTAATAATTAATTCAAATTAATTCAACATATTTAAATTGACTGCAGCAATTAACATTTTGTCAGAACTTCTAGTAAATAACATGTTATTTTGTTTAGTTTAAAAATCTTTATTTTTGATTCTAAACTTATCCAGAATTGTGCAGCTCTATTGGACAGATTTTAAAACAATAGCAGTAGCTCTTTCCCTGTCCTCGTGGATGAAGTAGGTCAGAGATGGCATGCTTTGCCCTGGGCATCCTTTGTGTTTGTTTGTTTCCTGCTCTGCACACACTTGCTCCAACAGTTGTTTCAGGCAAGTAGACGATCAAACCCCCAACAACCCCCCAGCAACCATCACAAATACGGCATGACATGCGCTGCTATGACAAATTCAGCTGAATTTTAAATCCTGCTATATGGCAAAAAAAAGAATCCACAGGCAGAGAATGAACATGCTCTGAGTGTCTTCCTGAAAAATGAACCAAAAGCTGAAGGCTGAAGCTTAATAATGGATGAACTTGAGAGCATTCTTCAAAAAAACTAAACAAAAACACATTTATCCTTCCGCTTTGACAGCCAAGCAGAATCTGTTTGTATGAAGTTGATCTTGAGTCACAAGATCTTATTACACCATGATGATAATCTATTTAAACATTGTCTCATAGGCTACATTTTACACAGCGGCAGAATACAGTTGTCTGTTTTAGAGCACCAAATATGGTTCTGTTCACCTCACACACAATTCAGTTATAAACCAGAATGACAGCCACTTTTTCATAACCATAACATACACAAAGCTGATTCCTTAACATTTGAAGGATGAACTTGCAAATTAGTGTATAAATCAACATTGGTATTATGGAGGATGCATTTATTGATATTTACTTGATACCTACTAGTAGCTTTGTTTCCATATATATTGTGTTATAGGGTTAGTTCACCCAAAAATGAAAATGACCCCATGATTTACTCACCCTCAAGCCATCCTAGGTGTATATGACTGTTCTTTCAGACGAATACAATCGGAGTTGTATTAAATAATGTCTTGGCTCTTCCAAGCTTTGTAATGTCAGTGAATAGAGGATGAGATTTTGAAGAAGCCCAAAAAAGTGCATCCATTCATCATAGAAGATATCCACACGGCTCCAGGGGGTTAATAAAGGCCTTCTGAAGCGAAGCGATGCGTTTGTGTAAGAAAAATATCCATATTTAATACTTTAATATCTAAAATAAATAGTTTCCAACAGACAGCCGAACGCATCGATTTACGGCGAAAGAGTGAACTCTGACCCGACATATAACGTAATGACGAATGTGGAAGAGCAGAGAAGAGAGCAAAACAAAACACCGGTCACGAATTAGAATTCTAAAACAAGATTTTTAAAGAGAATTGTTGGAGGATTTCGATATAAGAGAAGAGGAGCTTGAGCTTGTTGCCCAGCCCTATTTGTTTGAACAGTGAAAGGCGTCAAAGCTTACGATACACCTACATTGCATCAGGGGTTACTCTTTTGGCGCAAGTCAACGTGTGTACTGCCATCTGCCGGAAGCTAGTTATTTTAGTTTTAAAAGTTTTAAATATGGATATTTTTCTTACAAACACATCGCTTCGCTTTAGAAGGCCTTTATTAACCCCCCGGAGCCGTGTGGATATCTTCTATGATGGATGGATGAACTTTTTGAGCTTCAAAATTAGGGGTGTCGCAATATACCGGTATTGACGATAACCGTGATATTCAAAGTATGAAATATCGATATCGCATTAATTTAGGGTGTCGCAATATACCGGTATTGGCAATAACCACAATATTTAAAATGAATAGGACGCTTATGATATCATGACATGTAAATACTCCAGCGCCAGTACCTGGTTGACCTCTCAGGTGGAAGTATTGCACCTTAACGCTGACACCTGTCAAACAAGATGACGACGCAGCGCGCGCAGCTTTAGAAGAAGAATGTTGTCCGAACAGGAGAGTGAGAGGCTCTGTCGGGTCCACACCCGAATAAAGTGAAGTAAACTCGACAGTATGGGAGTTTTTCGGCTCCATAGACAGCCCAATCCGCAGGATTTGCCTGGCTACAGTCAGTGCGAAGGGTGGCAACACCACCAACCTTTTTACCCACCTCCGTGTCCATCGCCCTGCAGATTATGCCATTTTACAGAGAGTAAGTTGTGATTATTTTACTAGTCATGGAATGAGAAATGTTATATTAACCTGTAAACAGCATTTTCTGTGTTCATACATTTAAATAAAGGGTGATTATTTTAATAAGTAGCCTACCGCGTTTTCTTTACTCGTCTTATTCAGCGTGGTGTAGCTATGCATGCAGTTATATGCCCTCAAAATTCAAGATACACGGACATTTTTTGCCCCGACGAGTTTTTGTCATTATTATCATATTATAAGATGTAGTTGTATTACAATATCACACGAGCAAGAGTGCCGTTTTCCCCAAATCAGCACAAATGCAATGTTCCTTCAACTTATTGTTAAATGAACAATGTGAGTTACATTTTAGACACAGTATTGTTTTAGTTTTTTTTCCCCTTTATTTCGCCAACGGAAATTTCAAAATGATGAACAGCAGAACAGAGCCCCCGTGCAGCAGAAATGTTTTTGTTATACTGACTGAATCCGCGGTTAGAACGAATGAATCCGAGCTTCGTTCCTGAATGAATCAGTCATTTGAACAAATCGGTTGACTCACTCACTCATTAAGACAGTGACTTGCTGCCACCTACTGGCAGTTTAGTTTCATACTTAAAGGGGCTCTATGTAAGATTTTTACTTTAATAAAGCATAAAAAAATACCCCGATATGTTTGCAGATATTTAGGAAACATGCTAAGTTCACCTACTTGTTCCTCAGAAAAACAATGCTACAGCCAGATATTCTACTTTGAAAATATGCGTTCCGTGTCGGAATGTCTGTCTTTGTTTTGGTCTGTGTGAAACGTGTGCTGCCAGTTCGTCCAATAGTATTTCGACATCACAGGCTGCCAGTTGGCGGAAAACACTGCGTATTGCAGCCATGGAAACCAACAAACAAACTGGTCAGAGAATCGCAGATTCTACCTGACCTAAAAAGCCTCTGCATCCATCTAAAAATCTCTATGAACAACAGCATATTAAAACAGATAAATCAACTCATCAGCTTACAGTTTGTAAGTCTCCTCAGCTTTCATTGTGAATTGCGCTCCCTATTGTTGCTGGCAACCGCGTCTGTGAACTAGGGTGAGTAAATTATGGGATAATTTTCATTTTTGGGTGAACTATACCTTTAAACTAGGTTTTTAAAAGATTTAAAAGATTGTTAATGTTATTGACCCAAATACGGCTATCAGCCTCAAACACTGTGTAAAGAAGTTTTAGGAGTTTAGAAATAATTTCTGAAGGAAATGTGCAAAAACTGATATCACTATGCTAGGTTGTTGTAAAAATGATGTGAAACAGCTACCTGCCACTACAAAGCTGTATTAACTAGAGTCTGAGTGGTTTGTCCCATTCATGATACTGGGCCGGCAAAGAGGCCGTCAGACTGTGCCTGATTAATGATTCTGTTTACCCACATTTCAAAGGTCTAAATCAGCCGACTTTGGCTGTGCTCTTGCTTCTGCTGCAGGAGCCGTTGCCGTTTGATTAAATCTGGAGTGGCCCCAACACAAGCTGAAAGACAGAGAGCAATGTGCCCCAGGAGAAGACACATCACATCTCACACAGCCTTTGTTCAGTCACTTTTACATGAGGCTGCATGGCAAGGCTGTGGCACTGAGGGCAAGGTTCAGAGGAAGCAGCCAATCAGGGCTCAGAGTTGGTCATGTGACATGGCAGTGTATACAGTCGGTCTGGTAATAATGTGCAGTGAGGAGAGAGACATCAGCAGACAAAAGAACTGGACTCTCACGTATCAGGTGATGTCACACACAGATACAGGGACATTCCCACTTTTGACAAGCCTGTGGAAAAATCAGAGGGGATCAGAGGTAACCCAACACTCATTCAATACAATGACTGAATAACCCCGGGACATCTCGTGAACACGTAAAGCACTGAAACGGAGGAACCAAAAATCTAATTTTACCACTACAAGTGCTGCATCTGATATTACTTGGCATTTGGAGGGAGCTTTTTATCCAAAGCACACTAACAGCAGGAAAAGAGCCCCTGGAGTAAGTTCAGCACTCGTCTCAATGGCAGCACAGTAATAGAGCAAGATTGTGATCTCAGTAACTCTAGTTCTCGGTCACGCCTACTAGAAGCACCAGTCTCAGTGTAACGTTCAGAATCTGGGCTGACAACACCATCACCACCCTGCATCTCATCACTTCACATGTCCCTCCAACCACAGGCAACACTTGTGGGTTGTGGGCAAATTCTGCTTCTCTCGGCACATCTTACAGAGATTTCTCATCTGATGGCAAAGCAAACTTTAGAGCAATTATTTTGGCCCTAAATGTTACTTTTCACTTAACAGAATCGTCTGTAGGAAATAAAGCTATATACGCTACAGTTCAAAAGTTTGGGGTAACTGCAATATTGCGAAATATTAATTTAAAATAGCTGTTCTCTATTTGAAAACATTAAAATACAATTTATTCCTGTGATGGTAAAGCTGAATTTTCAGCATCATTACTCTAGTCTTCAGAGTCACATGATCCTTAAAAAATCATTTGAATATGCTGATATGCAGATATTTTTCGATAAATTAAGATATTGTTTGGACGTAAACAAGGAAGCCTGCACAGAGTTCACTACGTATGACAACTGTTCAAATCGTTGAATAAAGTTGTTATTTTTGTTGTTTTTGCACACAAAAAGTATTCTCGTCGCTTCATAACATTAAGGTTGAACCACTGTAGTCACGTTGACTATTTTAACCATGTTATTAAATGCTATTTTAAATGCAATTGTGCAAATTTAGGCTAAATATCTATAGCTTTTTATATAAAACTATCACAGTCCTAACAATAACCAGAGGCATGCAGATTATGCATAATAACAGGAGGTGATCTAAAGTATTAAAGTAACGGTCTTAAAAATTCATTTCTGAAGATGATGGTGAATGCATTACAAAAGCTTTGCTCTGATGACTGTAGCGGTGGTGCTTTAAAAGGGATGGATTTAGAAACACCTTATGTGTGAGAGTGAAGATTACTGTTTCTGACAGTCTAACACCACACTAAAATCCTCTCAGGCAGCCATCAGAGAAAAGCAAAAAAAAAAAAAAAAAACAAAATTAGAAAAGACAAACTATTGAAGAAAATCTTCAAATTCTCTCTCTCTTTTTTTTTTTACCTTAACTTTCAAAGACTAAAAAGACCTTAAGAATCCACATCTGATTGTGGTGCAGTGACAGGTACATAATGCAGGCTTACTCTAATATAGCATCTCCCTACGGGACACATGGCCCGTTTTCCGATACCCACTGTACTGCTTCCTAGAACAAGCTCCATGTGCCAGTCTGATCCCTCCCGCTCAGACTAACAGGCATCAAGACTCATGCCATCTCAAGTCCTCCTGGGAAGATTGTACGTGTATGAGTCTGAAAGTGGTAATTACAACGTGATGTGCACACAAGTGATTTTAGTCATTTTTACACTTACTGATACAAAGAAAACCTTTTAGTGCTTATAACCATTTTATTATTCTTATTCAGCTAGATAGAGAATGAGTAGAAAAGAAGTCGTCACAAAAACCTCAAAGCAGCTAAAATGAGACAGCAGTACACAAAATATGTAGCCTACAACCTTCCAAACTAAACCTTCAACTTTTAATACATTTGAATGTAAACCATCGATCAAAAGTTTGGAGTCAGCAAGATGATTTGTTTGAATATTTTTATTGAGCAAGGATGAATTACATTCATCAAAAATGACAGTAAAGAAGACATTTATATTGGAATAAAAGATTTCATTTTCAAATAAATGCTGATCGTTTGAACTTTCTATTTATGGAAAGAATCCCAAAAAAATGTATCATGGTTTCCACAAAAACATTAAGCAGCACAACTGCTTTCAGCATTGATAATAATAATTAGAAATGTTTCTTGAGCAGCAAATCAGCATCTTAGAATGATTTCTGAAGTATCATGTGACACTGAAGACTGGAGTAATGATGCTAAAAATTCAGCTTTACAATCACAGGAATATTTTATATTTAAAATGGTATTAAAATAGAAAACCTGTAATAGTATTTCACAATATTACCATTTTTTAACTGTATTTTTGTATGCAGCCTTGGTGAGCATAAGAGACTTTGGCTATTTCGAAAACAAAAATCTTACTGAATCTGATATGACTTGAAGGCAAGATTAGACTATCACATCAGTATATTTCCATTACCTCACAACTAGCATTTAGACCGTGGCACTTCCGCAGTTCCTCAGCAATTAAGCAGCTTGGGAACACTTGAAAATGGTAATGAGGTCTTTCTTGATAGCTCTGCCTCTCATGGAGAAAAAACTTGAAGCTCAGAGTGAAACTAGGCGGCTTGTGTCCTTTTAAAGCAACCTAGACTAGCACACATCCATGTGGTGCTGACACAGTATCATTTTGTCTCCTTTAATTCCAGCGTTAGCAATCATTCATGCGTTCTGCAGCCATTAAACGATCAGCCGCTGCTACCAAGTGTTCACACCACAAATTGAGCTGAGATCAATACTGTTTGAGCAAACATGAAAATGTGTGAGCGCATCATTATCAGGAGGGATATTGGATTTATCAAATAGCTTTGTGCAATGTTTAGTGATGATGTGTTAAGCTGAAGACAGACAGATAGAAAAACATTAAAAAAAAAAGAAATATGTCTAGATCCAAAAATAAATGAGAGCTGCAATATTGACTAAAAGCAGTGCAGTCTCAAATGCATTCCGTCTAGCGAGGCGGATAAAAGCTGAAGCTGACATGCAGAATATAAAAGATGGAGGCTATCCTGTCCTCGAGTGTGACGTTAAGAGGCAGGGAACCTAAAAAAAAACTTCTTAGATCTGAAGTGATGGCCTTGAATCAGAGTGGCATCAGTATTAATATTTCATGGCATGAGCTGTGCTTCACAAAGTCATGAGTAGTGCGTCTACAGAATACACTCAAAACTTCATTCACAAAACCTCTTCTGAGGGCGCTTTCACACTTGGTTCCATTGCCTGGTCTGAACCCAAGTTCAATCACGCCCCATTCCCCCCACCGGATTGCGCTCACATGTTGGTAACCAGGAGAAGGCGGCAAAACGCATATCGTTGCTCACCTCACACTTAAATTTTTGTTTGGTTTTCAAAGCATCAGCACATAACGGCACTTGCATCTATCTGCCGCGAATGTACAGCAAATGTTCTAAAGAACGCGGGATTGTCATCAATGCGGTTCACTGCCGCGATTTAGTACGATTGTGTTTATATCAGCAGCTAACTGTACCAGAGTTCACATGAACCATATCCAAGACCACAACCTTTTTTCACGGACGCGCACCAGAGTTCGGAAAACACGTGACTGCTCTACCACCTGACTGCTGCAGATTCATTTAGGAGTTGATAGTGTTGCCATAGAAATGCATAATTCCTAGCCCGAGGATGTGAACAGCACAGATATATTTATCTTCCAGAATCTGGCAGTAAGGTGTGGGAGTTCATTTTTAGTCCATCTCCTATCCTGAAAAGTCCGTCTAGCAGATATGGAATAAAATGATGCCAGATTCTGTAAGATAAATTCTTCAAACAGTGGTACAAGGGAATGTGGTGCTGGTCCTTCAAGAGTCACTCTCAATCGGTCTGTCTATAAAGCCTATAAAAAAAACAAGTATTCATATATTTCACAACTCTTCAGCTTGTGATTCTTATTAAGTGGGGGTCATGTTTAGGATTCTTTACCTAACCTAAGTCTCTGAGATCCTGACACCTTGCACTTCTGGAGACTCCAGGTACACTGTAAACCCTAATGCTCAAAATACTTAATTGGTTTGAGTAGGACAAACTTAAATTGAACAAATTAGTTCAGTTAAATTAACTGCTATGCGTATTTAGAACTTCCTTTTTCTTTTGAGTTCACAGCACTGACATATTTCAAGTAAACTGAACTGTTTTATTGTTTTGAGTTGTATGAACTCATTTCTTTTTATTTTGACTAACTTAAGTTTAACTGAAACTGGACTGGGATTTCTATTTTCTAGCATGTTTTGCCCATGGCACTCGAAAGGGAGAGTAAATGCTAAAATTAAGTAGTGATTAATGTTTTATTATGCTAATTTAGAAGAGTTTTTGGAGAGTTACCATCATGGTGACAAGTAGTGCATGCGGCTTGATATGAGAGCAGGAAAGTTACATGTTTTAAGTTGCTGCACTCATTCAGTGTGTTATACCATGCTATCGTTAACATGTTAGCAAATTAGCAAGTTGGCATTTTTAGAATTTTCTCAGGGTTTACAGTGAAGTAAATAACTCATTTGATTAGCAAGAACTCAAAATAAAAAAATTAATAAACTATATATTTTATGTTAATTGCTATCAGAATGTATGAGTTAGCTAACTCAGTACTTCAAGTTAGGGGCAATTAACATGCATGAGTACTACGAACTCAAAACTTGATAGTTCTGCTTAAAATTGGGAACATCATAACTCAAATTTGATGTTACTGATTACCTACATTTTTTTTAGTTAGCCCAACTTATTCGGGTTTACAGTGTAGGTTGCAGTTCTGGAAAATGGTGACGCTGGAGACTAAAGTGTTCCTGATGGTTTCACAGTTTATTCTTCACCTTAAACGGATAGTTCACCCAAAAATGAAAATTTGATGTTTATCTGCTTACCCCCAGGGCATCCAAGATGTAGGTGACTTTGTTTCTTCAGTAGAACACAAATGATGATTTTTAACTCCAACCGTTGCCGTCTGTCAGTCTTATAATGCGAGTCAATGGTCACAATTTATAAGAGTCAATAAACATGCACAGACGAATCCAAATTAAACCCTGCGGCTCGTGACGGCACATTGATGTCCTAAGACACGAAACGATCGGTTTGTGCGAGAAACCGAACAGTATTTATATAATTTTTTACCTCTAAAACACCACTATGTCCAACTGCGTTCAGCATTCGCTTGGTGAGGTCTGATCGCGCTCTGACAAGGGAAGTGATGTCTAGCACTCATTGAAGTATATGCGTGAGACATCGCTGCCGTTGTCAGAGCGCGATCAGACATCACCAAGCGAATGCTGAACGCAGTTGGACATAGTGGTGTTTTAGAGGTAAAAAATTATATAAATACTGTTCGTTTTCTCGCACAAACCAATCCGTTTCGTGTCTTAAAACATCAATGTGCCGTCACGAGCCGCAGGGTTTAATTTGGATTTGTCTGTGCATGTTTATTGACTCTTATAGATTGTGTAACCATTCACTCTTATTATTTGACTGACAGACTGCAACGGTTGGAGTTGAAAATCATCATTTGTGTTCTACTGAAGAAACAAAGTCACCTACATCTTGGATGCCCTGGGGGTAAGCAGATAAACATCAAATTTTCATTTTTGGGTGAACTATCCCTTTAATTCTTAATTCTTTTGCAGTTAACATGTGTCTTTTCTTATCCACCTGTTTTTGTCTGACCCTGCTGACCCAATGAGCATTTTGCTGTCCAATGGTCTTGCTTTAATTTTGTAATTTCTAGTATTGCAATAGTATTGCATCCTTCTCATGGGCATTTAATAATTTTTGACTTTTCAGTCTGTGTTAAATCTCTTTTTTGGCTCATTTTGCCTGTAAAAGAAAACCTGCCTAATAATTAAGCACACCTGAATATAAAGCGTTTTTCACTTCCAGCCTTCATGAACAATTATATATCACTTATAAATGAGTAAATACAAAATTAATTGTAGTTAAGATTAATGTGGTTTGGAATTGGTAAAATGTGCTTGGAACAAAAAAAATAAAAAAATCAACTTGCGTAATAATTCTGCACACGGATATAAAGCATATGTAATGAGCATAAATGTTTCACATTGTTGGCAAATGTTTACTATGTTACGAGACATATTTCAACATCGGAAATTTTCAAAACAATTCCACACATGTAATGGCGGGGATGTTCAATTATTTTAATCTGCAAAACTGTAACACAATCATAGAAGTAGGCTTTTACGTCCAAGTTTTGAATGCGGCACGCCCATCAAAAGAGAGGGTCAAAAAAAGGATAGAAAATAGCCTATTACTTCTCAATTAGGATGTTTTTGATAACATTTTAATAACATTATAAGGAGACCTCAGAGAACATTACACAAAAACCAAAAAAACAAAAATGCAGTTCATGACCCATTTAAGAACTCTTTTTGATATACTGTCACTGTAACTTTCCCTGTCCGCTGCAGTGATCATCTGGGATCCAAGTGGACAGCCCCCATGGTCCGTAAACAGTGCAAGCTGCTGACGGTGCAGTTTGGGGCAGTTCATTTAAAACAAAAGGCCTGTTGTTTCTGTACTGGCCCTACATTCGACTGCATGGAGGAGTCGCCTGCAAGCCCACTGTGGACAAGCCCTTACCCCAGTGAAACAACTGCACTGCTGCTCATTTGAAATAGATGGCACCATAAAGCGGCAGTGTCTCTCTCCTTCTATCTGAGGCGGCCTATAGGTCACAGCAATAACTTCAGATCAGAAACCACGACATCAAACATTTATGACATTATGCAAATGTAAAAGATGCCAAGTTAAATTAAATGATAAGGGCGTTTACAGTAATCAATGTGTTTCTGCTCATGGAAATGTGCACGTCTGCACTAAGGCTATTGGAATATCATCTACAGCACATAAATCTCGCTCTCCCTGTCCTGTTAGAGATTGATCAGCAACATTGATCTTTTGTCTCCCTATGTTGGTTGATTTACGAGGCTGTGAACAGGAGAGTCCTTCCATGGAGAGACATGCTGTTTGCAGTTCCTTTAGCCTGCGTGCTGAACAGTTGGAGCTGCCGCTACAATACTATCCTCTGAACCGATCCAGCCCCTCCTCCACGACTCTGAGCCCGTCTGTGTGTGTGTGTGTGTGTGTGTCTGTGTGTAGATGAAGACCTGGCAATGAAAAGAGATGAAACCCAACAGCGGCAGCTTGGGAGAATGACTTCAGAGCAGGCTGATATCAGCGCAACTCATAATACATGCATGCAGGGGGACAAGGCTCATCTTTGGCTCTTACTAACACGGCTAAACGTAATAATCACATGAACTGAATCACTGCACTAAAGAAAATGATGCTTTTGAAATACCTTTCAGCTCAAATCAGCATAAGCCCCACACAGGATGCATAGCATCTTCAGAGGAAGGGAACTAATCTGGGAGATGAATAACCACAACTGGGAATAGGAAATATATACAGCTCCATGCTAATGGATTTCTAATACACGTGTGCGGGTGTGTGTGGTTGGTGTACACAAATAAAAGCACAGAGTCAGGTGGGACTGTGCCAGCATGCATAAGGGTGTGTGTGTGTGTTTGTTTGTGTGTGTGAACTGACAGTAATGCTCTACAGCAGAGGCTCTCAACGGGTGGGTCGCAGATTTGTTCTGATAAGGTTATGGGCAGCAGGGGAGGAAAAATTGCAAATGCAAATAATAAAATACAATTAATCATAATATTCCTAATATATTAAAAGGGAGAAAAAGGTTATACATTCAGTTAAACAATTTTTGTTTTACACAAATTCCTCTGTCATCTGGTAGAAAGCCAAATTAAACAGATTCAATTCGGTCAAAAAATAAATAAATAAAATAAAATCATTTTAACATTTAAAACTATGATAAAATTAAGTGGATTTACATTACATTTAAATTGATCATTTAGCAGATGCTTTTATCCAAAGCAACATACAAATGAGGAAAACTATAGAAGAATAGAATTTTAGAACAATAGAATATTTTCATTTTTTTTAATGGCGATACATTACAAAATGGCAGATAAAATACCTATATACACTGGTATATGAGTGAAATAAGTATGCACAATTAAATACCTAACATCAAGTATTTGATCAAAAATACAGGAAAAACAGTAATATTGTGAAATATTTTTATAATTTAAAATAACTTGTCTATTTGAATATATTTTGAAATGTAAATTTATTCCTGTGATGGCAAAACTGAATTTTCAGCATCATTACTCCAGTCTTCAGTGTCACATGATCCTTCAGAAATCATTCTGATATGCTGATTTGGTGCTCAAAAAACAATTCTTATTATTATCAAAGTTGAAAACGGTTAATATCTTTGAGGAAACCGTGATTTTATTTTCCACAGGATTTTTAATATATAGAAAGTTCAAAAGAACAGCATTTATTTGCCATAGAAATCTTTTGTAACCAAGTTTTTAACTGTCACTTTTGATCAATTTAATGCATTTTTACTGAATAAAACTTAATTTCTTTCAAAAAATTATCTTGTACTGATCTTTCATTCAGTGTGTTATACCATGCTATCGTTAACATGTTAGCAAATTAGCAAGTTGGCATTTTTAGAATTTTCTCAGGGTTTACAGTGAAGTAAATAACTCATTTGATTAGCAAGAACTCAAAATAACTGAACTGTTCTTTCTATCGACACCTTTAGTAGGATGTTCTTTCCAAAAAGACCCCATAGTGGAGGTTAGAGTGGTCACAGTACCAAAATTTCAGTAGTCAGTACCAATACCAGTAACTTTTCACAGTTCTCGGTACCAATTTTTGGTACCAGAGAAAAAACTTTGGTACATTAAAAAAAATTGTTTTGTCTCATCCGTTGGTTATTATCAATGTCAATAATCGCAGTTTCCGAATCAATCACGCATTTAAATATGGTTGTCAATCCATGTCAGCATGAAAAACTAAACTTGTATTCAGATTGTGAATGGGTAATAAACAGAAAGCCAGAGGAGAGCCTCCCTTTATAATCACTAAGGCTGTCAATTTCTAAAGTGCAAGCTCACTGAATTCTGCACTCTTGTGAAAACTCCCGTTATGATTAAAAAAAAAGTCTTAATACAATGAATCTCTCATTTACATAATTTCAACGGTGTTAAGCAGATTTTGACTACTTACTAGCACCTGATAGGCCATTGCGCTCACATGCTCAACAGATATGATTGTGATTGGCCACTGCTCAATGCTTGTAAAAACACGCTGTGAAAAGAAACATTTTACACTCAAACAAACACGAACGAGAGCGTTTGAAAGCAGTGTCTGACAGTACCGAATATACCCGGTACTCAGTACTACCGGCACTGCAGAAATGCTGGTATCATCAATTTTTTTTTAGTACCAACTGGTACCAGTACGTTTGACAACCTTAGTGGAGGTTCATGACCCCACACACTCATCCTCAAGGACACGATGTGCCAATAAAGATGTCATTAAGCTCACATATCTCCAACTGTATTAGTACAAAATCTGATCAATTGCAATCATTTCAAACCATTTTTAAGACTCCAGATCCATTCTTATAGGTCTACGAACACAGCACATGTATGTTCAAATCGATTTGCCATGGTACCCTGGCAAGTGTGTTTCCATGGAAACAAGTCAGCCCATAGCCTATTCCGTAGACGTGCGTCAGGGAAGCACTTGGTTTGAACAAAATTAAAATGGAAATGATGACCCATGTCATGAGCACTGAAACAGAAGCACATCTCCATGGGCTAATCCAGGGGAAAAATCTTTATTTCAGTTACCCATGATGCCTCTCTCTGATCACTGGTAATAGCTTGGAGACGTGGAGCATCGACTGAGAAACCCTGGTGTGATCTTCGCATTCAGGGTCAGTCGATTACAACGATAGTACTTTCATCCTCATCTGTAACACCACGTTTCAACCCTGCAGAAGATCCCTGTTCCACCCTGGCGGTCTGCTCCCTTCATCTGGTCAATCCCAGCCATTTATCATCGATCCAACACTAAAACCATCATGCAACACCTTTGTTAAGTCATAAAACAATTACACTACTGCTCTGAAACATCCGCTGCAAAATACTCAAGATGCGACATCTTCAGAACACAATCATCATCTATGCAAATGCAAAGATGTGTCTTAAAAAAAAAAAAGGTTCCAAATGGAGGTCTTCACACCACTCTTAAAGGGTTAGTTCACCCTAAAATGAAAATTACTTAAATTACTCACCCTCATGTCGTTCGACATCCGTAAAACCTTCATTCATCTTCGGAACACAAATTAAGATATTTTTGATGAAATCCGAGGTCTATGAGTCGTCCATAGACAGCAATATAATCACCACTTTCAAGGTCCAGAAAGGTACTAAAGACATTGTTAAAACAGTCGATGTGACTACAGTGCTTCAACCTTAATGTTATGAAGCGACAAAAAAACTTTGTGCGCGAAAAACAAAACGAAAATAACTTTAAATCAACAATCTGTTCTCTTTCCTGTCATCATCCATGCGCAGGTGACGCAGTAAGCAGTGAAGCACAGCCAGTTGTTATTTTTGTTTTTGCGCACAAAAAGTATTCTCGTCGCTCCATAACATTAAGGTTGAAGCACTGTAGTCACATCGACTGTTTTAACGATGTCTTTAGTACCTTTCTGGACCTTGAAAATGGTGATTATATTGCTGTCTATGGACGAGTCATATAACTGTCAGATTTTATCAAAAACGTGTATATGGCATGCAAATGAACAGATATTTCAGGAGAATCTAAATTCAATCCACTTATGTCTATCCCAAAAGAAAAAAATCCCATTAAAAGCTTCTATATCTCATATTCATCTAAAATAAGTCAAACATAAGTTTTACACGTGTGCTCTGGGTAGGGTTGCACCAGCCGTTCGTAAGTTCTTTCTTAAATTGGAACGTAAAGTCCACACTAGTGGCTTAGTAACTACTAGCTAGTTTGTAACTAACTCTGAACTTTATTCGGTTGCACCATTTGTTCTAAAGGCAGAACGTAGCTAGTAGCTCGTAAGGTCTCTGTAAAGTAATGCGTAGTCGCATAATATGACGTTTACCCTCAGTTATTCTTCAAATACCATAGCAGAAGTTGTTGAAATTCCGTGAATTTCAGTTTATCCTTCATTCTGACTTATTTTGCCTTACGTAGCCAACAGTAAAAATAAGTTTCCATTAAATATAATAGCCTAGGCTACTACTTAATCATAAATGTTTTATATGTAAATAACATTCAGAAACTGTATTGATTGAAATTGTATTGAAATACTGATACAAAAAACAAAAAAAAAACATAAGAAATTACATTTATTGATTATGACTGATTTTATTTGACATGCACAACACGGAGTAATGGGACCGATGCATACAGCGGCGAGCTGTTTAAGACGGGTTCGTGTTGAAGAGTGGCTAACAAAGTAATCTTTTCACATAATGTTCTCTTTCTTAAAATGTAAGAGTGTAAATGTCAGCAGCATCATATATGTGTAAAGAATGAAGTCTGTCAGGTAAAACAAGAGCTTATTGATGCAGTTCAGTCAGTCTGCTATTTTATTCCAACCGTTACTCCTGATAGGAGGCTTCCGTAAATATTTAGTGTATACGTAGAGTTACGCTTCAACTAAGTTTAATGGTGCAACACAAAAATATTTAGTAGTGCGCAAGTAGTAACTTAGTGCCCATTTACGTCAAAACTAGTCTACGTTGTAACTTGCTAGTGCAACCGGCCCCTGATCCACATCAATCAAGCATGATGGCCATGTTCACCTCCCAAACTCCTATTTGTCTTGACAGAGAGACTTTGACTGGTCAATTCCAGCACTTTGCTATTGATCCAAAGCTAAAAAATAACTGAAACCATCCTGCAACATCATTTCATCATGTTGACAGTCATCCACATCACAATAAATCAAAAACATGACTTCATCTTCTATGCAAATGCAAAGACATGTTATGTTACAAGCAAACACAAAGTCTACAGCATTCAGATCACACAAAATGTCTACTGAAAATACTCCAGTTGTATTTACAACTCATGGTCAACCTGTGCTAGGACTTCCATGATGTGCATCAGATCACACGTTGGGTGTTCATCTCCCATTTTGCTAGCCTTCCTGCTGCCAGAGTGCAATTCCAGCACTTTACAACTGAACCAAAGCTAAAAAGAACTGAAACCATCACGCAATACAATTTCATTGCCGACAGCATACTTGCTTTAAAACATCTCACTGCACAAAGATCATGACCTCATCATCTATGCAAATGAAAAGACATGTTATGTTGCATGCAAATACAGATTCTACAGCAATCATACAACACAATGTCTATTGAAAAAATACTCCAACTGTAAGTACAACTCATTGACAACGACTTTCACAACCATCTAGAAGTGAGTTAGACCACCAAACATCTGAGTTACAACGTGTGATGTACATCATGAATCAAGCATTGCAGTCTGTAGTGCATCTTACCAGAGTGATCTGCTGGTCCTCCACCGTTGGCGAAGAGGGCAGAGTACAGGTGAGGGTATGTCTTCTCCAGGGCCACACAGAGCTCCAGGAAATGGTCGCTCTGCTTGTTCATGAGCATCTTCAGAAGCTGGTCCACTTTCTCGGCGCTGGAGGAGCAGTTTTGGTCCAGCTCGAAGGCTTCCTGTTCGCTGAGGCTTCCCGATTTACTCAGCAGCTCTATCAGCCGGTCTGCATCCGTGATGGACTCCAGTAAGTTCTGGTGGTACTGGTGTAGTAACTCTTTGTGCTTGGGCTCCATTGCAGTTTCTACAGTTCCCTAGCTAACTAGCTAGCTGAGTGCTATCGCCGTAGACCCGTTTCCCCCTCACACAAACCCGATGAATGCAGCAGCAACTTCTTTCTATCCGCTCACTTGTAGGATTTGAGCCACGGCGCCATGAGATGCGATGGCTTAATCAAGCGGGTTTTCATTACAAACAGCAGAAAGGCACAGAAGCCATGTTTGTTGCCTGAGGCTGTTGACTGCACTGAACAGCGAGACATTTCTCCGGATCACTTACGTGAGGCAACTTCGTCTATTTTTCCCTGCGCTTCCGAGGAGAGCATGTTCATCCGCGTTTATAGTTTCTTCTTGGCCATTTATTTGGCGCTGTGCGGACTCAAGTGTGAGCAAAAGTAGCGCAACTCTTCTGGCGTTCCCTACTCAAACTGAACGCTCCGCCATGTCTCGGTATCTCAGCAGCTGCTGCCTGCTGTCAATCAATTTCCCGTGCAATGTCCATATTTGGTAAAGTAGGCGGGGATTTGTCCGAGACACACCTGGTTTTCTCCAATGGGCGTGCACTACTGTTCAAAATTTCGGGCAAAAAGGGATACAGTTATGAAGATGATGCATCATGACATAACAAGTGCAAGGGGATTTTACGCTGGAACATGTGCTGTACAACGCGGACAGTTTGCCTGTGATTTTTTAGTAAATGTGACTGTGCTATATTTTATTAGTCACAATATTTAAATACATAAATACTAGCCACTGGTGCTCACTGGATACATGAGAGATAAATATCAAATGAAACAATAAAATATTCCAAGGCATTCATGTGGTTATGCGTAAAAAGCCTTTCATGAATTGGGCTAAGTCATTAAAACATGTTTGTGTTGCTTTAATGACTTCAGCCCAGTTCATTAAAGGCTTTTTACGCTTAAACACGTGAGTGCCTTGGAATATTTTGTTGTTTCATTTGATATTTACATAAATAAGGCTACATTTAAAAAATGTAAATTTGGTGTTGGTAGCTGATCTAAAAAGGTTATCAAGCCTCAAAGCAATATGAATAGATCACTGTAACAGTGCCATAAATGTAGTCATTGTACAAGTGTAAGCAAATATGTTGTATGCGAATAAAAGATCCTCTGTGTTCTTCCATATATTCATATATTGTCTGTCATTTCTGGACAGTCTTTATTAAAGTGGCATGGACAAGTTTTATAGAAAAAGTTACACTTTATTTTGCAGTTCTTACATGTTCTTAGACTATACTACTATTAATAATAATAACAATAACAATGTATAAATTAACCATGGTTTTATTATAGCAAAATCATGTTTTTTTTTGGTGTACAATTTTTATAACCACATCAATACCATAGTTAAACTATGATTTTTGTAGCAAAACCATGGTTAATTTGTGGTTACCGTGGAATACAATAACCTTTTTTTTTTATTTTATTCGTAGTAAAACCATGGTTAATTTTTACATACAGCTCCAAAAAACAAACAAACACAAGTTTAGTTCTTCATTACAGAAGTATTAAATACAGATTAGGCCTACTGTAAAATAAAGCGTGACCTACACTGCAAAGAAAAAAAAATCCTTACTCTGTATTTTTGTCTGTTCAGTACAAAAATGTAAAAATTCTTAAATCAAAATAGCTACATTTACTTAAGAAGCAAAATGACTCAAGATATTAAGTCTTGTTTTCTGAAAAATGTATCATAATTAAGTGAGCTTATGCATAAAACAAAAACAAAAAAAATATCTGTAAGAAAAATACAGTACATTAAATTTTCTGAGATTTATATTACATGAACAAACCCCAAACTCATGTTCTTGATTTTTCCTCAGTTCTGGATAGCATGTGAAAAATGATTCCTATATGATTTATCTTCTACTGTCACTGTATATTTAATATCAGCTATATGACCAGCATTACATTTCTGATTTATGGCTTTGTGGAACATCCATGATGCTCAAAGTTCACATTATCATGCTGGAAGCCAGCAGCAGTGAGAGCTGAAAGAGTATTTACACATCTTCATTAGATGACTTACATCATTAGCAGCAGCTCAGACCGCTTTATGGATGAAGAACTAAGGTTATGTGGAGTTCACAGGCTATAAGAGGCCACGAAGCTGGGTTTTTTACATTGTAACGAAAAGAAGATTACTAAGTATGTGGTCAATTTTCAGTTAGCCTACCTCAAACATGCAACAAGAGATAAACATGGGATTTAAACAGATTGAGTCATTTTATTGGACTAGCAAAGCAGATAAAAGGAAAGGATATTTGTCTGACGCATGCAAACACGATGAACTAATGAACTATCAGTTCTCATGGCACCTCTCTGTAGTCTACTTAAGCAATTGATTTTATTTCTGCAAAGGTTATGCAAGACCTAACAGAGTGTGCAGTAACGTTTGGAGAAATCTGCAATCTTTTAAAGTCGGCATGAAATGGAAGCTGCAATAGTCTTTTCTTTTTCATTGTGACGTATATCCGAGTGAAAAAATTTTTAGGGCGGGACTTGATTTTGTACATTGGGAATTGATTGGATGAGTGACAGATTGTCCCGCCCTTGAGCCAGTAAACACATCATCAGAGAAGAGATGTCTTTACACAAGGAAGAAGAAATTATTTTGATTAAAAATTACGAGGGTCGAAGCCGACAATGGGCAGCACTCTGACATAGGTGTGTTCACGCCATGTCGTAATTACCGTAACGATTCTGAACGGTAATGCCGCATTCACGCCACCTCGTATATACACTTGAAGTTATATTCAGAGCTGTTCATGTCCTTGGAATGGGAATTATGCGTTTCCATGGCACCATTATCAACGCTTAAATGAATCTACAGCGGTCAGGTGGTATAGCGGTGGTACATCAACTTACAAGCTGTAATTACGAGCTCTACGAGGACGTGAAGGCTTTTTACAAGCTAGAATCTCGTAACCACAGGAATTACGAGGCCGCGTGAACGCACCTTAAGAAACATGCTTGTAAAACTTGTAATTAGGCTACAACGTGTAAACTTGTAACTTTCTGAGAGCTACGACATACATACCACCTGACCACTACAGATTTAGGGTGTGTTCGACTTGAAGCGGCGCTGTGCAGACCGATCGGTGTATGACATCAAATTACCGCGAGAAGGATTCGAAAGCATATGGAGCTGTACCACCTGACCGCTGTAGATTAATTTAGGCTTGATAGTGGTGCCATAGAAACGCATAATTCCCAGTCTGAGGACGTAAATAGCTCCGAATATAACGTCAGGTGTTGTAATATTAAGATTACGGTAATTAACGTAAGACGGTGGAGTGAATGCAGCATTATTTACCGTAATTACGAAATGGCGTCAACGCAGTATTTAGCGCAAATCGCCTCAGGCGACCTGAGTTCGATTCCCGGCTCGAGGTCCCATTCCTTTCTTTACACCCCGTGTTTTCCAGTCTGACTGTCCTCCAATAAAGCCATGAAAAGGCCAAAATATAACTTTTTTTTTCATATACGAGGGCACATGAATATAAAAATGTGTACCAAAAAAAAAAAAAACATTTGTAGCCCAATAAATGCTGCAATATTCCATTAAAAACAACAACAACAATTGTCAATTTTTATTTTATGGTTTTATAGTAACGTAATGCAGCTGACAGAGCTAACAAGACTAGGAAAGAACCACAGCAACGCAGGGAAGAAACCTTGAGAAACCTTGTGACTTGTGCAAATTGGTTGTTCTAAATTGAAGCTATTTTACACAGCACTCCCACGTGACGCAGAAATGAGTGTTGTCAAGACACAGACGCCACTGTTCGCCTCGATACTTAGATATAATCAACAACCGCCAATTAGAGAACAATTAATGTCTGTATACACTTCTCCAGAACCGGGAATGATGTTAAAAGATTGATAAAGAACATTAGCTCTTTGTGTGCGTTCCGAATAATTAAAGAAAAACTCATAGTTGTTGTAGGCTAATAGACTGATGTTGGAGTTTTTTATGTAGTTAATTCTTTCCAGGCTTGTATTTCCTGTAATAATAAATCACAATAAAAGATTAAGGTCTTAAAAAACGAGAGAGATGATTAATGTGTATGAACAGATGTTTGGTTTTTATCTTATCTAGTGGTTAGATATAAGTTGATTGCTCTTAGTGGGGACTCATTTTCTGGTATTTGTAAGCCCTGAATAATCACGACCAAAGTTTTTAATTTTGAATGGATTTTCATTTCATTTATGACCTATGCTGAAAGACTGCAGTATCGGGCTGTTTCTAAAATAAATAAATAAAATAAAGCAATCAAATTTCTTTTATATTTTTAATAAATATAATACAATTTATTGTCATTTTTCCATCCTTCAATGTTGTATTCGAAATGGACAGGGCAAGTCTGCCCTCTACTGGTGGAAATGAGAATATAACTCCAGGCAAAATGTTTGTCACTTACCACCGTAATATTTATACTCAAATATTTAATTACTTATATCCAAGAGTTTGCTTTCAAACCGTTAGATTTAAGAGAAAACCCTATTAATCAATGAAAATTAAACATTACATAATAAGAGTCCACTCTCCACTAAATCGTTCAGGGAATGATTTAAAAATGTCCCCGCCATCTTGCGTTCTCTATGAACTTGTCTAACTAAATAACGCTCATGTAACTTGCCGTCCTCAGCAGTTTGCCCTTGATATGAAGAAATGAACAGGCTGTTGGATAGCATTAGATTTGAGCTGATTTGGAAACAGTGACACTTCAGACTCACCCTGCACTGCGGGGAGGGGGAAGAGAGCTACAAATGATGGATGTATCCCATGATTCACTCACAGTGAGCCAAGAACCTCCACAGCTCTTAAAATCTTCGTTAAACACGGTTAATTACAAGTGACATAAAAAGTAACAGGATATACAAAATATTCTTTCTTTTCTACTTTTTTTTGCAATTAAAAGTTAATGGCAAAAAAAAAAGTAGCCAAGAAAGCTTAATATTTAGTATATCCTGTTACTATTTAAATATATATATAGCTACTATATATACACACACTGTATAAATACTATTCCATTGGACAAAATACCTTTTAAAATAAATAATTAAAATGATTCATACTTGTATGTATTCTTTCATCATCCTTTAATGAGAGGTTTGATCCAGATATGCAGGTCTAATTAAGATTATGACCACTTTTGCCTAGGTAATGTCACTTTAAATATGAAGTCTCCTATCTTTATTCTGTTTATTGTAATGCTTGTCATGCCTGATCTAGTAGGAATAATTATATGAATGCGTATATTAATATTTATCAGGGTGTTTTGAGGTCACAGTTGAATTAGCGTCAGAAGTCAGCACTGATAGTACCAAAGGGGCTTTTGAAGAAACACCAAGTTAATTTGAGTTGAACGCTTGAGTTATAATCTTTCAGGCAGGATTTACTTAGCATTTCATATGTGTGTTTTGCCTCTGTACAGAATAAGCAAATGAGAAACACAAAGACAGCACCATCATTACCTCTTTTTTGCCTCAATAGGGAGGTAGTTAGCAATCATAACATCATAACTACAAAAAAAGTGTATATAGTGGAGAATTAAAAAAAAAAAATTATGCATATGATGCAGTAAATAAAAATTTCTTTACTATAAAATGTCCATTCAATTACGCCGAACATGATGAGTAAAACTAACATTTATGGCACATTTTCCCCAGTATATTATGTATATTACTTAAAATACATAAATGTGTAAAAACTATTTTGGCATTATACTTTATCCAGAATTTTCTTGCAATCATCTTTCAAACAAAGCATACTTAGAAGAAACAAGTGCATCCAAAACATGCACTCTTTCTGATATAAACAATAATTTGCTAAGCCACTGCTTTCAGCGTAGAAGGCACGTAAAGATTTATAGTTTTCTACTTTAGAAATAAAGATATAGTAATAAAACATGCAGCAAATGTAACGTGCAGCATATATGCACACAAGTGCCTTTGCATTGAGTACAGTAAAACATGCAAGTATGTAATAGAGTGCAAAGGAAGGTAAGGCATAAGATGTGTAGAAATTGTGGCGTGGCTTTCTGTCCTCTGAGTGTCGGGATCATCTGTGGCTTCTAGTCGCTTCCGCCGCAGAGCTTCAGCAGTAGTTTCTTATAATCCCCTGAAGTGTCTCCCTATAAATGCAGATGAGTTTGATTACAAATATTATTGTGGATCTGTAATTTTCATTTCTCAAAAAATGTAAAGCATAGTTCGAGGGGTGGTTACAAAGGCACTCACAGATATGGCTGTGTAAAGAGATTTCCCATAATTCTTCATGTATTCCTGACGAATGTCCAGCAAGTCCACCTCGGAGCGGGTCACCATGATGCGAATCAAAGTGCGATCCTTGGTTCCTGCTCCCTGTGCAACCATAAAAGCAACTGTTTAAATCGGATCTGAGCAATAAATCGGAATTGAGCACTTAGACTCGCAGTGTGAATGTTGCCTTAGTTTTTGAGCGTGTTCTGATCTGAAACTCTCAGGACACTTCCACCTTTCTTCAAATTAGAATCTAAGTACTGCCTATTGTAGTTATAAAAAGTGTTACCCCCAAATTATTTCAGAATTGAGCAAATCTTACAATAATATTACGGTCATTATAATTATAATTACATTATAATATAAAATGTTTGCAGTGTCTGATTCAAATACAAATATTAACAGGTTTCACACACTTTTTGACCTGTTCCAGTCATTTGTAATTACTGGACAAGACAATGATTTGTATATATTGCTCCAAATATTTCAGACCTTGGCATAGCTACAAAAAAAAAAAAAGGTTATCAAAATTTCAGACTTTTCCAAGCTTGAAAATGACACTTTTAATAAAACACAGCAGTTGAGAACATTATTCAACACTTGAACTCGCAGTTTGCCTTTCCAAAATTGAGAATGAGCTATTCAATTGAGTTTTTTTTAAACTTATATTTTTATTTCTTTAACTTATATTTTTTAATTTTTTTAATTTTAAATTATACATAATTTTATCAAATAAATATATAATATTATCAAATAAATAATAAATATAAAAGTATAAAAATGTAAACTAAATATATAATATATAATACAATATATAATGTC